>JANAVB010040619.1:50854889-50959889 GCA_029216955.1 Iris pallida
ATCTGGGACAGATTTGAAACCTTGTATACAATACACTCGTATGCCCAGTGTAAACACAGTTTGATATTTCTATGTTATCAAATAAAAATTCAAAGAATCACAAGTAACAAAAGCTTTTAAATAAGATAATAAATGGGATCAAGTATAGTGCACAACTCTAAATTAGCAAGGCTAGAGTGAAATACTGAAACAAATTTAGACCCGTTAACCTAATGTCAACCATAACCTAGTGCCAAACTTCTGGATAGGGACTACATACAAGAAAGAGGCTTGCCCCAGACGACAAGGCCAGCTGAGCCTGGAAGTACCAAAACTTAAAGTCGGTGGTTATGCAGTTAAGTACATGCAACCAAGGAGCAGCTTAACAACAGATGTTGTTAAATTTACAATGCAAAATTCTGGGCATAATAGAGAGACCACTATAGTAATAGTAGTAATCAGTAGCTGCTATATTGCTGAAATGGATGTCATGAATATTATACTTCAAAACCAGATTATAGATGTAACTCATTTTGTAATGTTAAAAAGTAAGGTCTTGTCAGTTGTCTCTCCCACTCAACACCTGTGAACACACTGTTCTTATGTTTCCCATCTTCCTCCTTGACCCAAAATGAAATGGGTGTGGAGAGATTCCTCTTTGAGGGTACTCTCTGGAACAATCTAGTAAACACGTGGTGGGAGTAGGGCTTGTTGCTCAGAAAATTAAAGCATGTGGCTACGAACCAAGGTGTCAGGGGTTGGAATCCCTCGTCCACAACTGGCACAAAAGAGGACTTTTACCCCTTCAGTAAGAATATCATGATCGGATAGCAGGAGCAAGCCATGGTAAGACGGAGGATGCAAGGATTATCAAAAAACGATTGGGCGTAAAGTATCTATTAGTGGTTTTTCAAGGCTGTTGTCAAATTTCATAGCTCAACCATGGCCAGATGATAGAAACTACGAGCTAGATTACATTAGAGGATGAGGGAATTTTCGGTGGAGCAGTGAAATGCGTAGTGGTCACAGAAACACCAACGGCCAAAGCACTCTGCTGGGACAAATGTCTCAAGGCTTTCTTTCGCGGCATAGCAATCTCAGAACATTTCTTCCATCTTAATATTGTTGTATCAACCTAGTGCCTGCTTGGCTACTTTGATTTGCAATTCCCAGAACTGAAATATTTCATTTAGCTCGTTTCATTTACTTCACATGAACCCAATTCCATTTGAAATTTCAATCCATGTTTTGCATACAGAAAGTGGGGAACTTATGAGTGACTTCCACTTCCATTAATGATGAACTGGAGCACAGACATGACCTTTAAACACAGCATGATTGGAACATAAGGTAACTTATCTCTTCAAATAAAACTTAAAAGGTGGTAATAATTTTGTTTACGGATTAATGTTGGAAGATAACTTGGGCTCTCAAATTTCAGAGGTGATTTTATCTGTTGTTAAGCTAACCAAACACATAAAAGGAATTAAGAATTGGAACCCATTGAATTGGCATAATGCCAACGGAACACATGGAATTGGAATTTGAATTGCATTTCCATGATTCTAATACATTCATTTTATGGAATTCCAATTCACGAAATGACAGAAGAAAAAAAGGAAGCACGGCCTTGAAGTACTTCTAATTGTGTATATAGTGCATCGAAGTCCAAGACATTTGTACAGTACCAAATAAAACAGATTTAGCAAAAACAAATATAAATAATACAATCTTAGATACCTGTTCAAGCACTGAGTTAACATCTCTACCTCTCTCAACTGTATCACGTCGTATCCTTCGAGCAAGCCTAACATCCGCATCTAACATAAAATGCAGCACAGAATAGAATAAAAATAAACTATAAGCAAGCTTGCTCTCCATAAATAAGAATAATACAAATGGATTACAAATAAAACTTAAAAAGTGCTATTTACCAAATTTGCATGCCATCGACCATACTCGCAGAATATTGGTATCTTTTCTGATACTGGATGCTATAATCAGAGGAGTACGACCAAAATAGGTAGAGTTTATACTGAGGATTTTCTATTGTGGAGTTAACTTTCCTATTTTAAATATTGGATAACATCTATGAATATAACTTGAATTCATGAACTTGATTATGAATCCGTATAACATTACAGTCACTGGATTTATGCATGTAAGCCCCGAGTGTGTACCCAAGATACTAAACAGTAAAAAAACAAACAAAACCTACATCTAAACCACACACGCCAATCCTTAGAATCCTCCTAGATTGGGGAAAAGGGGGGAATAAGAGGGATGAGGGGAAAAAGCTACCCATCAGACTTGGTCTGTAGTAGTCATGCAAGCTGGGACAGACCAACCATCATGTCCTAACCCCATCAAACTAGAGCTACGAGACCTGAACAGGCTGCTAGATAGGCCAGTTGTACAATAACCATCCATCATTTGTCAACCACATATATGGCACGCAAAATGGAACAAAACGGTAATGAGTTATCTACCCTCATCTTGCATGTTCTGTTAATTTTAGGAAGTAACCTAAACTTCAGAGGCTACTGTGCTAGGTATCCCCTGGTCAGGTTTATTTTGCAGACTCTTACTCCTACTCCAAATTCCAATGGAAAAACTTCTCAAAGTTCAATCAAGAGCTGCAGTCCAGCATTTCTAGTTCCTAGCATCACCATGGCTCGTCATCATAACTCATCTGCCTAGCTAGAAGAGCCCACAGCAGGAAATGATGGGTGCAAATGCAACAAAAATGTGAATAATATGTTTAAGAATTCAAGTCTAGCAAGCCTGGTGTTTAGAAAGGTTAGTATCGGAACATTCTGGTATAATCTAGTTTCATCCGAAGCTAAAATAGCCCAAGGTAAACCAGCATAATATAAATTTATTTTAATATCTCACGTAATATCTCTCACCGAGTGCAATCTACCAGTGGAACTGCCAAATAATTATAGATTTCATTCTCCTAATACACAACACAGGGTATTTGAACAAAATATCACCAACAAAATCCTACAAGGTAAAATAGTGCATCAAATAGAGGTATAAGATAACAAATATCCCTAATATCTACATAATGCAACAAAAACATTTTATCTGGGTCTGCATGAGTAATTAATTTAAGAAAGCTATATGCACTACTGCACAAGATTTGATGTAGATTGAAACCGATTTTAAAAGACTTTTCAACATATTGCATGTAGACCATCTGAGAAGGGCTAAGGAACATACACAGTTACTAGAAGAATATTGACTACCGGACTACATAATATTAAAGTATCAACAAAGATCCTTGAATAGAAGATGCCATGTAGTTGTCTCATAATAACTATTACAGGTTCCACCAACAAATTGAAACTCATTTGTAAAATGATTCGCGGGCATATTTTACATCACAACTCCCATGTCTAGCAACAAATTACTTTGGAAAATTATGAGATTTAGCCATCAAGAATGAGAGAGTTCAGCAAGATCATAATTAGTGCTTTTGAGATTTATGGACAGTTTGATAGCAAGCTTGAGGTAAGGAATATTGTTTAAATCAAAATGACCTCGTCTTAAAAGCTTTATTTATTATGAGCACATCAGTTCAGGAAAGGAAGGAATAAGTTTGGTAGTTTGCCAAAAACTAATACATTGTTGAGGAAATCTGATAAATTTCTGAAAATCTCAAAGAATATATTGCTGAGGAAGCAAGATGATATGTCATGGTTATTTCCAGTTATGATTCAAATGAGTTAGAAGAAACTCTTAGATGGAAAAGGATCATCCAGCACAATAAGAGCAGTCCTTCCAATGCAATGGCTAATGTACATTGTGTCATCCAATGGAATGACAAATTAAACGCACAACCAGACCCAAAAATGTTTGGGATAAAGGCATTATTGTTGTTGTTGTACATTACACACATACACACTGAGTAGAGCATGCTAGAGAAAGACCATCATGGTCTAGTTGAGAAAATTATCTCTGACGAGTATCGGACCTAACCCACAATAGGCCTTTAGGATGTCTAGAGAAGTAAGTTCATTGGAACAGATAAGAGAACTTTTAGAACGGCTGTTCCGTGCAAGTAGATCAGAAACCAGACAACTGCAACCACTCTGAAATCTGTTTCGAAAGTTAATTTTCTAGACATCCTACAGCCTACTATAGAGGAGTGTGGGTTAGATCAAATGCTTTCGTTAGAGTTGGATACCTGTTGGGACGGGTAGGGAGAGGTTATAGAAACAAGAAAGTAACCTGTGTCAACGAAAATCTTCATGTCCATCAAACTCCGAACTCGCTGATCATGGAAAACCAATATTCCCTCCAAGATGATGACATCTGAAGCATTAACCTAACAAATAGATGTTTATATCACGAGTAAAAGGATGTGCCTTAAAAATGACCATCTGCAAAGTGCATTTAACTTAAATAAAGGAAATTTATCTTCCCAAGTAATAGTTCAATCAAAGAATTTGCAAGGCATACCTTCCGGAAACTTTCAGAACATCTTCTGTGGTTCTTAAAATCATATATGGGAATATTAACAGACTGCCCACTTTTTAGCTCACCCATGCATATAAGAAGTTGTTCTGTATCAAAGGCATCTAAAAAGAGACAAGTGGATGTTTCAGACAATTAATAAGTATAGCACTTGTGTCAATGGAATAAGAGTACAAACCATGTTATAAATCAACATACCTGGATGGTCAAAATTATAGTCATTAACACGTTCAGATTCTTCTGCAGTCAGACCACGATAAAAGGAATCCTATAATATAGCTTCAAGGTTAAAGGAAAATGTTACAAAAATTGATGGGCAAAAGAGGTTTAACGGTGAAGAACCTGATAATTGTACACAACAACAACAACAAAGCCTTTGTCCCAAATATTTGGGGTTATATTTAGGGTTGTCTATTCATTTCATAGCAATCTGACGATGTTATACACAGGCTGTCAGATCTATAATTGTGAGATTTGAAAACTGAAACACGCCAATATATACATATTATACATATAAACATGCAAGACTTCAAATATTCTAACCATAAAATCATCATATTCATCCAACCTACTCCCATCCCCACCCCCAAAAAAAAAAAAAAAAAAACCCTCTATCCCAGAATAGGGTCAGCTATGAAGCATAAGACAGTTCCATAAAATTGATAAAGTTTTTATGAACGGCTGTCGACATGACGTCAACTCTCTTTGTATTACAATCATAACATATGAACATTATATATATATCCATAGTTGTGAAATGCGTGCCTCAGGCACACCTGAGGCTCGAGACTCACGCCTCAATGTAGGTGGAGCGAGGCTCCATTCATGATGCTCACGCCTCCAAGCACCTCTCGACGAGGCTGAAACCCGTCCGACGCACACCTCATGCATATTTTATTTTACATGTTATTTTTACTTCGTTTTTTATTGACCATTGGAGACTAGGTACTCAAGTCTCAACCCCTTTTAATTTGAACTCTTGGTACCTACTATTACAGGTTAACCTGAACAAAAATGAAAGTAATAAATTAACATATTATTGTGTAAAAAAACAGTAAATCATTAATAAGTTAGTGTTCGTTTGCTTGGAAGTAATATTTATTAAACATTTGATTTATAAATAACTTTTATATAATTTTAAATAAATGTGCGTCGTGCCTTCAAGAGGCTCGTTTTGCGTGGCGCCTCACGCCTCAGTCCCCAAACACACTTTGTGCTGCGGTGCACCTTGCACATTTAGTAACTATGTATATACCATCCTTCGTAAAGTAAAAAAAATGAAGTGTTGAGAGGATGACCAGATAAATTAAATCATGAAGCCAATGCTAAAAACATGAACTAAGGTTTTTTATACACCAAAGTTACTGTCGGTGATTGTGTTATATGACGCCAATCACTTGCCAAAGTGATAAGATGGAAGGTGGGGAAAGAAATAAATAACATATAAAGGGGTATACAGTTATTATGATTACTCTTTGATATATCTAATTATGTTTCTCTCAATCCATTCTTTATCTTTTTCAAAACTTATACTTCCTTTCATCATCTAACTTCCAACTTCAGGCATTATATGTGAGTCAGTCTACAAATTCTGGTGAAACATGCAAGAACTTGAACATGGGAAGAAAGTAACATTGGGAAGAAAGTAACATTGTGTTCCCTTCTAATTCGAGATGAAGTAGACCAAGGCTTAGAACCTAAATTAGTAGACCAAGGCTTAGAACCTAAATTAGTGGTGGACCTTGAACATGGGAAGAAAGTAACATTGTGTTCCCTTCTAATTCGAGACTAGGTTCAATCTTGAATTTGAATATATATAAAAACAACGGATGTTAATGAAGTTCTGAAGGAACGTTTTGTTTAGTCTCTAAAATTTGCATCGGGCGTGCCGGGCTAGGCTAGGCTAGCAACTTGTACTGTAATCTGTTGCAATCTACCAATACAAACATGAACTGATCAAATATTATAGCAAAGGATGCTGCTAGGCTGCCCGTGCGGGCCACGTTTCAGCGTCCCATTGGCTGAGATTTCGGTGGCGGACCTAAGCAAGTAGGGGGGGGGGGGGGGGGGGGGGGGGGGGGGGGGGGGCAATGGGATCGCGACACGTGGCCCACGGTCACAGCCTGTGGGCACAGACCGCGGGCCATATATCATTTTCCTATAGGGAAAGCAAATGCTAATCGTAAGTAGCAAAATGCTGTCACCTGATTGACAAGGACGACGCGGTGGTCGTGCAGCTGCTGTATGATCATGTCGCACACCGTCGTCTTCCCCGAAGCAGTACCGCCGGAAACCCCTAAAAACCCCAAAAAAATAAAAATAAAAAACTTCCGAATCACAAAGAAGAAGAACAGACCTCTTCAACTAGGGTTAGGGTTTTGTTACCGATGACGAAGGGCTGCTTGAGGGGTTCGGCCGCGGCGGCGGCGGCGGCGGCGTCAGCGAAGGGGGTGAAGTAGGCGGCGGAGGAGGCGAGGGCGGAGGAGGGGGAGGAGGGGTTGGAGGAGGAGGAGGGGCGGCGGAGGGAGTCTATGCGGAGGCCGCTGAAGTGCGGCCCCGACGCTGCCTCCATCGACTTCTCTGCCGCCATTGTCGACGATCGATCGATCGATACTCCGGAACTCGATTTCTCTGACGATCGATCGGTAGTCTCCAGAACTCGATTTCTCTGACGATCGATTGCTGCTGTGAGCTTCTTTTTCCAAATGCTTGATGGATCTATATTTAGAGCACTGGGGGTGGGGGGAGGAATCAATCTATGGATGGCCGGAATGGAGGGAGGGAGGGAGGAGAGTGGGAGGGAAGAAAGGAAGGGTCCCACAGCCAGCGTTCATTTTAAGATATTAGTGATTCGGGATGGGACCCACAAGAAGAAGATCGCCGATTCGCCGCACTCCCCCCCCCCCCCCCCCCCCCCCCCCCCCCACTCTAGAGGTGTTGTGCGGGACCGGGCTGGTTGACTCGGCCCAGATTTGATTGAATTTAATCGGATTCGGTTTGGGCCGAGCCAATCACGAACTGGACCACTTCCTTTACCCAAAATACAGATAGCTAGCTCCGACCCATGACCGGGTAGAACCTTACTGAGCCGGGCCAAGGAACGGGCCTCTTATTGTATATATTGTATATATATATATATATATATATATATATATATATATATATATATATATATATATATATATATATATATATATATATATATATATGTGGGAGCGGATCAAAGGCCCCGCCCGCGGAGCCCCGTCGAAGCCCCGCCCTCCTGCACCATCTGATCGGGCGGGGCCCGGGTGGGGCCCACGCGAGCCCGCGTGATCCAACGGCTAAGGATCGCGGGAGCTTCGACGGGACTCCGCGGGCGGAGCTCCCGATCCGCTCCCTATATATATATTTTTTTTGGAACCAGGTAAATTTTTTCTGGAATCGTTCCCACTGGGATTCGAACTCCTGGCCACTCGGGCCGCATGCATCTCTCTTAACCACTAGGCTAGAGGTCATTTGCCTCCCTCTATATATATATATATATATATATATATATATATATATATATATATATATATATATATATATATATATTCATTTGCAGCATGTGTGTGTATATATATAATCGTCGGAACAGCGATGTTGGAAGTTGGAACAGCGGGGCGCACTCGGGCTGAGCGCTCGGCCTGGGCTAGCCGGAGCGGGGTCGGGGCGGCGCTGGAGGGCGCGCGCGGCTGGGTCGGGCGCGGACAGCCGCGGGATCGACCGGGGAGGAGCTCGGGTAGAGGGGGCGGGCACAGGGAGCGGCGGTCGGGGTTGCGCCGAGGCGCTGGAGTCGGCCGGAGTTGGGCGCGGCCAGGAGGCGGGCCGAGAGGGGTGGCGCCGGGCGGAGATGGCGCGCGGAGGTTCGCTGGACGGGGCACGGGGCGGAGATCGGGAAAGCTCTGGAGTTTGGGGGGAAAAGAAATTGAGTGAGGGAGTGGGAGAGTTGAGAGTGAGGGGGGTGTGGTGGTGGGAGTTGTGCTGGAGCTTATAAGGGAAGAGTGGGGAAAAGAATATGTGGAGGAGAGGAGAGATGTGTTGTTCGTGAGGGGAGTAGAATTAGGGGGTGGCTTGGTCGTGGGAGACCAAGCCAGATGGAGAATTTTAGTAATAAGTTTTGTTTTATTTTTTGTTTTTTTTTAACCAAACATATAGGTTTACAAATATAAATAAGGCCATAATTTAATTAAAGTATTTTAAGGATGGATTCGGGACTGAGTTGGGTTTCGAGAAACCGGGTTCGAACTCGGAGTCGGACTCCGAACACGGGATCGGGGCAGGCCACAAACAAAAACCCAATGATAATTTTAAAAATAATATTTTTTCTAATTCTGACTAAATAATAATAATAATAATAATAATAATAATAATAATAACTAAACTAAAATTACGCTACAATCGAACAATTCATAATTCTAGAAAAAGTTTCGGGTTTTACAACCTTCCCTCCTTAGAAAATTTCGTCCTCGAAATTAAAGGCAGGGTTAGGGGTTACCTCACGTTTCAAACAGATACGGATACTGCTCCCGTATCTTGTCTTCTCGCTCCCAGGTAGACTCGCCTGGTGAGTTGTGCTGCCACATGACTCTGACTATTGGCGTCACAGAATTCCTGGTTCTCTTTTCTCCTCTGTCCAATATCGCCACTGGCTTCTCTGGCACTGTGAGGCTGGGTCCAATTTACAGCTCTGAATGGTCCAAAATGTGGCTCGGGTCCGGGATGTAGCGTCTCAGCTGCGAAACGTGGAAGACGTTGTTGTCACGCCCCAGAACCAGAATATTGGAGAGCGGGGGCAGACATAGCCAGCTACGTATATGAAATGGATTCCATCTCGCTATACGGTCACGGCTGTCTAGATACATGAGGGTTTACTACAAGCCAACAGTCTCATATGGTCATGAACAAGTCTAGTGTCTCAATCACAAACAAGTAGGTAAAAGTCACAAGATGTATGATCATTAAATATACAATAATAAGGCATCCCAAATATTACATATTCAGCTGATCATGAAGCTAGTCGTTACAAAATATTAGGACTAGCAAGAGTTTAGTCATACATGATCAACCCTAGGATCTGTCAATCATGTTACAGCCCGTAGGCAGACAGTAAGTAAGTACAATCGAGCTAAACAGGTGCTCGTCGGCTAAACGCCTCAAAAAAATATTTTTGCAATAAAGTGGGAGATCAAAAATAAACCCACTCGTTGCCCTGGTTACGTCTAGTCGCCACCATCGGGCTGAAAAGTCGGTAGATCCTCCGGAGCTGCTCCGAAATCTGGCCACACAAAACCAGCTGGGTCAAACCACAGAAAGAGCAAGTGCCACAAAGGAGGCTTCACTTAGGAACTAAAACCAGCAATTAGCACAAAAATAACAATAAGGTAATAAATAAGACAGGAGTTTAAGAAAAGCATAATAGGGCGATATATGATGAGATAACCATGGGACCATTCAGATAACCAGGTTACAATCCTTAAACCAAACAAGGACCGGAATTGTAACCCTTCCTCTGAACCGAACTTGGTTTCTTCCATTTATCCGCAAGATAATATAAGAATCAGAACATGTAACGATCTATACAGGATCAAGATTAGACTGATTATTCCTCATTCAACAATTACGGCCAAGCAATAAGTACGGCTTGATACTTTAACTAGCTAGGATTATCACAGGCCTAGTTACTAGCAAGATGCAGTGAGATTGTTCCACAGCCACAAGCCCTGCAGACCATCCAGGTTACCCAGGTCAAAAATTAGGGGTTGAATTCAGGCGGGTACATCGTCCAGAAAACACATGTACCCTTAGGTAGCTTGAAGGGTGCAACACATGACAGTGTTCTGGAAATGTGCCCTACTCGACGGCAGGCTACAGATCCCAAGCACGCCCAGGTAACGGGATTGTCTGTAGCTGGAAGATCTCTTTATGACTAATGTATTAATCTAGTTATTAGCCTTAGTCCATTTCAGTAGGTACTCCTGACCGTGGTACTCAGGAGTCCCCTCCTAGACATGACGCAAGACAGGACTGGATTATTTGTACAAGCACAATCGCCTACGGTGTCCAGGTTAATTATACAGGTCATGTCATGCCAGGTAGCCGTCGCAACAGCTTATCAAGATATATCATGTCAGGTTATCATGTCAAGTATACTGGCCAAGAGTGCACCACGACGGGCCACTATCATGTCATATTACTTGTCAAGAGTGTACCACTACGGGTCACTGTCGTGTTCAGGGTACATGTGCAGGACAGTATAGTGCAAGCATTCAATCAGGAGATCCAAGTTATGCTGAGGTTGTAAGACATGAATTATCGATAATAATAATAATAATTAAAAGTAGCAGGGCAAGGCACAGGAAGGAGCCCTACGGCTCAGGATCACTAGAACTCATGCGGCCAATAAGGAGAGCGCATACAACTTGGTAAGGACAGGGGCATGCGGCTAGATAGGCAAGGGCGCATGCGGCTAGAAGGGCAAGGGCGCATGCGGCTAGGGAGGCAAGGGCGCATGCGATTCCAAGAACTTGGGTCTCATGCAGCAAGCGGAAGAGTGGGCTTCATGCGGCTAGGAATAGGTGAGCGCATGCGGCAGACGGAAAGCGAGCCTATGCGGCTGGCGCGGATCGAAGCTCCATGCGGCCAATAAGAAGGGCTGTATGCGGCCAATAAGGGAGTAGGCTTATGCGGCCAGAACACAAGGGCCTCATGCGGCGGGCTAAAAGTAGGTCCATGCGGCTCACGGGGAATTCGTACTCGTACGGCAGAATATGGCGGGCACACATGTGGCTGCATAAGCAAGGGGGCGCATGCGGCTGAGTGGGGAGAAGTCCATGCGGCTAGAATACAAGGGTCTCATGCGGCTGATGGCGACTTGCTGCATGAATGTTCATGCGGTCAAGTACTGTCATGCGGCCAGAGAACTGTTTTTCTTCTCCAAAATTCCGAGAAGGAGAACATCATGAGAGCCAAGTTCTCAAGCTCCATAACTCCACCATCCGGAGCCCAAATCCGAACTTCCATAGGTCAAAATAGGACAAAACGAAATTCTCTACAACATAGAACCATCAAAACATAGAAATAACAAGATTAAGTAGATCAAAACCTAAAAAATTCAAAAATAATATAAACTTAGATCTACAAGAACTGGCCATGGAAAGTAAAAATGCCAAGTACTAAAGTAAGTTAAAATGCTGTAAGGAAGAGAATGAAGCAATAAAATTGGAGTTCCTCCATGAAGCAAGTTGCACTTGCCTGGTAGGTGAAGAAGTTAATGGAGGAAAGAAGAAGAGTAATGAAGAGAGAGAAGGAAGTGCGGGTTAATAAATGGTAGTGGTGGTGGTAGGTAGGTGGTTCTCTCCTTGGTTCATAATAAACCAAAGTAAACCAATCCTAGCTGAACCCAAACCAAAAATAAACCAAGCCATGAAGAAAAGCTAAGCAAGGAAATCATGCAATACAAGATAAAATACGTACACGTATTCCAAAAATACGTAATACGAGCCACAAGCATTACAGTTGTGGACGCCTTCGAGACTTGGGGGTCGAGCCACCCGATAAGCCACTTCTCCAATCCTGTTAAGTACTTCAAAAGGACCAATATACCTGGGGCTTAGCTTTCCTGTTCTGCCGAAACGGATGGTTCCTCTGGTAGGGGAGATCTTCACGAACACACTGTCACCTTTTTCAAACTCCAACGGCCGTCGGCTGCTATCGGCCCAATGCTTCTGTCTGTCCTGGGCAATCCTGAGCTTGTCTCTGATCATCTTTACCTTCTCTGCTGCATCGGTTACTATCTCAAGTCCAAGCAATACCCTTTCTCCTACATCGTCCCAAGTAAGTGGGGTGCGGCAACGACGTCCATAAAGTGCCTCGAACGGAGTCATACCGATGCTAGCTTGGTAGCTGTCGTTGTAAGAGAACTCCACCAAGTGCAAATGGTCTTCCCAAGACCCTCCAAATTCCAAGACGCAAGATCTCAGCATGTCTTCTAGCGTCTAAATTGTTCTCTCTAATTGTCTGTTAGTCTGGAGATGGTAGGCGGTGTTGAACTTCACTTGCGTTTCCAAACTGTCGTACAAGCTCTTCCAGAAGTGAAAGGTGAACCTGGTATCCCTGTCAGATACGATACTTACCGGAACTTCATGAATCCGGTAGATGTGCCACATGTACAGTGCCGCCAACTTCTCAGTAGATAGACCCACCTTGAAAGGAATAAAGTGGGCTGACTTCGTCAGTCGGTCCACGATAACCCAAATGGCATCCTTTCCTCCTTGGGATCGAGGCAGTCCCGACACAAAGTCCATCGTCAAGTGTTCCCATTTCCACTCCTGGATGTCTAGCGGCTGCAACAGTCCTGCTGGTCTCTGTCTGCTAGCTTTTACTTGTTGACAAATTAAGCATCTAGCTACATACCTGGATACGTCCTTCTTCATTCCGTACCACCACACTATAGTACGCATATCCCGATACATTTTGTTGGCTCCTGGATGTATGGAATACTGCGACTGGTGTGCGTCTTGCATCAGCTCGTTCCTCAGTTCGCCAGTTGGTACGCACAGCCTCGTACCATGCTTCAGTGCCCCGTCGCTGGCGATTGAGAATTCTTCAAGTGTTCATGCCAGTACTTGATCTCTGAGTTTGCAAAGCGTCTCGTCTTAGAATTGTGCCTCCTTAACTCTGTCCATTAGACTTGAACGCACTTGCAACTGCATCATTGTTGAATCAGCTCAAATAATTATTTTTAGAACATGCTGCAAATGAATATATATATAATTATTCAAGTTAATTTATCTTGAATATATATATATATATATTTTCAAGGGTTCCTGTACGTTGAGGCGCTAGCCAGCAACATGACATTGGGACCAAGTCTGAGACGTATTTTTTACAACTATATTGCTACGATGTGAAAACTTTAATGCTTCACTCCTCAACACTGACTTTTGTAAGTTAGAAAAGTTTGATGGAGAGCATTATCAAGTCTGGAAGAGGAAGGTTTATCTCACTCTTCAACTTAGAGACGTTGATCATGTGCTTCTTGAAGAGGAACATACTGTTCCAGATACTGGGTCTGCTGCTGCAATCGCTGCGGCTACTAAACTTTAGGCCAAGTGGAGAAGGGAAAATAGCATTTGCAGGCTGCTTATCCTGAATGCTATGGAGGATTCTCTAGCAGAATCTTACAGTAAAAAACCAATTGCCAAAGACATATGGGAGTCTCTGGAGAAACTGTACGAAGAAGACAAGAACAGGAGCAAGATATTTATGGTTGAAAAATATCACAAATGGCTCTTTGAGGACGAGAAGTCCATGTTGCCGCAGGTAAAGAAATTCCTGAAACTGTGACAGAAGTTGGAAGACGAGGCAATGCCCCTCCCTGACAAGTTTGTCGTTGGAGGGATTGTCTCAAAGCTCCCCACTGGGTGGAGTAAGTTCTATGCAAACATGCATAGGAAGAAGCTTGAGATCAACCTTGAAGATATCTTGCAGAAAATCTATGTTGAGGACCAGATGCGGGCTCAACTGAAGGTGGATACACTGTCCAAGCAATTGGCTAACGCTAATCTGGTTCATACCAAGGAACCAAGGGAAAAGCAGGCGGCTTCCCACAACAAGAAGAAGGATCCTAACAATCTGAACGTGAAGGGGTCTTCCTTCAAGCGAAACAAGACAAAGTCTCAGATGCCTTGTTTCAAGTGTGGCAAGAAGGGCCACTTTAAAAGTGAATGCAAAGCAAAGACCAAATAATCAGAGCAAGGAGAGCCTAGTAAGATATCTATGATCACTGACGTTGTTGCTATGATTGCGCAGGTTGATGCAGTAAGGACTGACTCTGACTGGTGGGTAGACACTGGAGCCTCCTGCCATGTCTGCTCCAGTAAGAAGTGGTTCACCACCTACACACCTACTTCTGAAGTGGTTATGATGGCGAACCAGGCACAAGCTGAAGTGCTTGGGATCGGGACGGTGGTGTTGAAGCTGACTTCGGGGAAGTCTCTGACACTTCAAGGCGTGAAGTTTTCACATCTTTATGAATTTATTTCGAGAGTATCAGCTCAAATAATTATATATATATATATACACACATGCTGCAAATGAATATATATATATATATATATATATATATATATATATATATAAATAAAATATATATATATATATATATATATATATATATATATATATATATATATAAATATATATATATATATAAAAATAATATATATATATATATATATATATATATAAAAAAAAAAAAAAATATATATATATATATATATATATATATATATATATACACACACACACACACACACACAGGCTGCAAATGACCTCTATCCTAGTGGTTAAGAGAGATGCATGCGGCCCAAGTGGTCGGAGTTCAAGCCCCAGTAGAGACGAGTTCGCCACAATTACCCATTGCTTCAAAAAAAATGTATACAGGCTGCTTCTTCTGCGGGATATTATATTACGGGAAAGTAGGGGAGCACCCATAATAGGCCCCGCATGGGTAAAGAAAATGCACCAATTTTCACAACACCGAGAAACATATACCAACCTTGGATTAGTAGAATGCTCATTAAATCAATTGAGTCATGGTTCTACAGAGAGTAGTAGAGAAATGTAGAAAAAATTATGAATGCATCGCTAATAAGAATCAAGTGAGCGATGGTTCTATGAACAAGATGATGTAGTAGGGGAAGAGAAATAGTTATGACCAAAAGTCTTGAAATGGTTGTCAAGAAGGGAAGACAAAACAGTTAAAACGACAAATTCTATTAAAAAAATAATAAAATATTCTATTTAGCTCCCAAATATTTGGATGATGCCATCTCCCATTATGTGGCGTATGACATGATTGCTGAAATGGCAGCTGACATAGAAAAATTTAACATTAAAAATAATATTAATATTAAATTAATATTAAATTAACATGATAATTAATATTAAGATTAACATTAAAATTAAAATTAGCCTTAACATTAAAATTAAAACTAAAATTAATATTAATATTAATATTAACATTAACATTAACATTAACATTAACATTAACATTAAAATTAATATTAATATTAATATTAGTATTAGTATTAACATTAGTATTAATATTAATATTAACATTAACATTAACATTAAAAAATGGGAGCAAAATAGCATAATTGTAAAAAAATTCTAATAGATTGCATTCACGTCTCTATTCTTCCCTATTAGCATACAGGTGTAATCATATATGCTCATCTTTTCGTTGAAAAAAGTAAATTTTGGTGGCATATATGTTGTACATATATGCACAATGAGACGTATGCGCGCCGAGAAGCCGTGCTCCTCCCCACATTAGCAACTCATAAGGCCTCTTTTCTCTCTCTGGTACACTTGGTTGACATACCTCTCATTTGTAAGTACCGCTTTGAATACGATCCCCCAAGCGCCACACCTCCCTGCAGCTGTACTACATTTATCGGTCGTCATACTGCCACTTCTCCGCCAAATTGATGCACCGGATGAGGACCCATGCGGCAAACAATCTGCAGACTACGGCATCCTACGGGTCGACGACTGGGCAGCCTGTGCCTATCGCCACGAAGCCGCTGAGAAGGTTGTTACATACATCGGTCACGTTCTAATGTCCACAATGCAGCCGTTTAAGGAACAATTTTGCCAACGCATCGCTCCATCCCGAGAGAGTGGTCGTAAAAGCGGTCCTTCGGACTGTAGACCACTGTCCGTTGATGAACCAGATGGGACTATTGTGGACACACACAAAAAGAAGAAGAAACACTGTCTTTTTTTTATTGGCACAAGACACCACAAATCGAGTACGCCTGAGAGATCATGTGTCGAGGATCCCCGAGTACAAAAAAGAATTTTGGAGAATGGGACGATGGAGATCGAGCGATAGTTGTTTCTTTACTCCGTTGACACTCCGATTACAAAAGTGGAAGAAAACCTAAGAAAATTGCTAACTCTCGGTTCACTGGCAAGAAGTGCAGCAATTTGGCTCTTGAAAATGCTCTCCGTTCTGCGTTTTGAAGAGGGATGAGACCCCTTTTTATAGTAGTTTCTGAGCTGGAATGATGTTATGCGCCCACATAAGAAAATATACTGGTTTTCATGTGGGCGCATGGTCTTGCTTTGGGCGCATAGGATGTAGGCGCATGCAAGCTGCGTGGTCTTGGGTTGATCGTGGTGCTGATGTGGCCGCATGCTTCGGTGCACGACTGCTCGTGGAGACTGACATGGCCGTACGCTTCGGTGTACGTTTTGATCATGGCTTTGACCGAGTCATGGGATGTTTTGGCTTGGGCGCATAGTCCTGTTTCAGGCTATGCGCCCTCCTTTTGGGGGAGCTTGTCT
The DNA here is from genome assembly GCA_029216955.1 of Iris pallida. NCBI lineage: Eukaryota > Viridiplantae > Streptophyta > Magnoliopsida > Asparagales > Iridaceae > Iris > Iris pallida. Next base: position 50,871,729 of record JANAVB010040619.1, read on the forward strand.
TAGGCGCATAGAGCTTCACAGGATGGCTTAGGCACATAGAGCTTCACAGGGTGGCTTGGACGCATATGTCCTCATTGGCTTGGGCGCATATGTTCTCATTGGCTTGGGCACATAAGGCTTCATTGCTAAAAATTTCATGCTTCTACAAGACCCCCTTCAAAGTTTTCGATACTTGAACGAGTTCGAAATACTTTGAAAGATGCATGGACCATCTTCTTGTGATGTAGTAGACGCATAGCACGGCTCTCTCTTTTGGGTGCATAGAGTTTGGCCAGCCTGTCAGAGAGACGACTGTTGAGATTTTCCTTGAAAATCTGAACTAACAGATTCATCGGGGTGGAATTTGAAGAGGTCCATCCTTCATACGTTGTCCACGTTGGCAAATGACAGTCGCATAGTGTGCAAGAGGCTGGATTTTCACGTGGGCGCATAGAAATAGGAGGCGCATAGGGTATGGCCCATGCCCATAAATAGGCTCTGAAAGAGAGAGAAAGTTCATTATTCTCCTCTCTTAGAACTTTCAAAAGACTCTTCATCTTCTTTCTTTACGAAACATGTCTCCCAAGGTCGCCAAGAGATCAGCGAAGGGCAAGGAGGCTGCGCCGAGTGGCTCTCCTCCTGCGGCAGCGTCCTCACCAGTCGAGGACCCGATTCTGGGTGAGGCCATGCCTCAAAAAATAAAGTCTCGAGCGTTAATTTACGACGCTCAGACTTTTCTTCTGCCTGGACGCATGCGCCTAAGGCAACATACTTCTGTGAGCATTCTTATGCGCCTACAGAAGTCATGCGCCAATACTGTGGTGTGATATGCGCCCACATATTGCCATATTATGGGCCCACATGCTATTTGTATGTTATGCGCCCATGTACTGTTGTATGTTATGCGCCCACATGTTTGTCTTGGGCGCATAGCCCTTTGGGCGCATAAGAGCCCTTCAGCACTTAGTTTTTTCTGCAGATTTCTGAGTTTAACTTTCTCTTATGTCCTTGCAGTAAACATGTTTATCCCAGAGCTTGAGGGAATCTCTTTCGGCTCTGCCTATCAAGTCCTCGGTACTAGTCTCATAACAAATATGATCAATAAGGTTCAAGCCACGATCAGTCAAAACCAGCCTACAGAACGGACACTCGCCATACTTGAATAGGATAAGACCTTCTTGAGGCAGATGATTAACGATGAAAAGTTTATACTTGGAGGGGCATATCATTTCAAGAAGCCATACTTCCTGTTTGGTGATAGTATAGGGTTTGAAGATGGTGAGACCATACGCTTGAAAAACTCAATGGTGATCTGTCCGAACAATCAGAGGATATGGCTACTATCGATGGAGCGTCAGTATCTTTTGTCTGCTTTTACTGTCTTAGCCGTGCAGCGACAGATAAAGTAGGAGCTGACTCCTGAGCTCCCCGGGGTTATCTCCGAAAGAATACAGTTCAACTCAAGCGATCGGAAGAAGGCCACTTTCAAGTGTGTCCGGGGCTCTGCATCTTACTCTACGAAGGGACTGCAATCTGGTGCCATAATGAACGATATACCGACTAACCTCCATCCTTATGCCGCTGACACACTTTGTAATTTGATGATGACGGGGGATGTGTTGTATCCCGCAGGAAAGATACGGATGTAAGGCTGGAGGTATCCATCTTCATTCTGGAGCAACCTTACTGGCTAGGTATTTTCCACGTATGAAGCCACCCTGAAGACTGCTGGCCTTTTTTATGCTATTAGGGCCACTCAATATGGTGTAAGGGTCAACTGGCCAATGTTTGTCTCTTTGGCAGAGTTATATAACCTTCACACCTGTACCTTCTTTACTCCAGGTGGGGAGATGGAATTAGCTCTCCATGAGATCAGGAAGTGTCGAAGCTTCCCTGGGGCACATAGCCCTATGAAGAGTACGTGCCATGTGATAAAGAGCTTCGAGATCTGGAGAATAAAAACTCTGGGATGATTGATGTATACAAAGAATTACTCTGCCACCTCCTTATCTGTCATAGGATAACTAAGAAAGGGAGGACCGAAGGGGCCAATCCCCACACGAGAGCTTGGATGGGCTACGTCTTCGTTCAAGAAGAGGGCGAAGATTCGGCCTCCTTTTTTATTTTAAAACCTATGACCAAGTCCGATATAGAACCCCGGATGACGGATTATGATACGGTTGATACTGAGGACAGTGATGATCCTGAGTCCTCGATTGGCCACTACTTCCGTCAAGCCGAATATTCGTTGTCAGAGAAAGCTGTGCTGGCAGCTTTCTTAATGATCTGGCTTCGTGACTGCATAGTCCCTGGAGGTTCGGGATCCATTGAGAGAATAAGCCGGGGTATGGTACTTCCGGCTGTAAAGCTGGCGTTCGGACACCGTCTTGCATTGCTTCCTGTGATGGTCTATGCTACTGGATGAGGTCTGCTGGATTTTGTTAGGAATGCGGTAACTCCTGACGGTAGGGCCAACTTCGCCCGGACCGAACTTTCGTATCATTTCCTGATGGGGTGGCTGCTACTGCATTGTCCTACCCTGATAAATGTTGGGCCGGTGGCGGACTCTTTGGCGGGAGATGCCTTTCTTCGTAGATTTTGTGATACAGATTGGACCGTCACCGGTGTACCCGTCTATAGAAAGGCTTTAGGATATGAGTTCTCCAGATTGGACCATCGTGGGCCTCCCGGAGTGCATGTTTGGCTTCTGTGTCTGATAAACATTGTAATAGTAGCCCGTCGTAAGAGCGTCGGTATAGCACTTTGGTAGCTGTGTCATAGTAAAATCTGAGGGATCGTCTTTGGATAGATACTGCTTCCTTCGGGTCTTCGGGGAGGATCCCATAGACGGCGTAGTCTATAAAAGAAAATCTCCAGTCTTTAACATCGACGTTTGTTTCCGTTGTGTAAAAATGATGAATATGCAGGGCATTTTTCACATAGAATAGTTCTCAAACAGACACTGTGATCGATTGCTGAGTATTGGTAGGGACGGTCAAGGAAGCAGCGAGACCGACTAGAGCATCTGCTTCTATATTCTGTAGTCGAGGCACGTGCTCGATGAAGAATCCAGCGAAAGTAGACGCCAACTCGATTGTTGCTCTGTGATAGGGGATGAGATCTTCGTGACAAACTTCATAATCCCCTCGGACATGACTAACTATTAGCTTAGAATTGCCGTAAGCTTCTAGATAGTCAACTCCCAGTTGTTTTGCCAGTTGTAGGCCGATTAACAAGGCATTATATTCGGCCACGTTGTTTCTGCATAGTTCCACGAGAGAATATGCACGATTTATAACCAGATGATCAGGTGACACGAGCACGACACCTACTCCGGCCACAATATTTCCTTTAGGTCATGTTCTTGATGCATCGTCAAAGAACATTCGCCAAATGGGGATTTCTTCAGTTACGGTGTTAGACTCTACTACTTCATCGAGGATTTCGTCTAGAGTTTGGAAGATTCTGGCACCGGATGGGCTGCTAGGAAATCAGCTAATGCTTGGCCTTTTACTGCCTTATGAGGAACGAAGAGCATATCGTATGGAGTCAACAACATTGCCCATATAGCTAAACGAAAATTAAGAGAACCCGATTTAGTCATGAGTATTCTGAGAGGATTGACTTTAGATATGATATGGATAGTCTGTCCAGACACATAGTGGTGTGTCTTCTGGATGGCAAATACTAGTGCAAGGCATTCCTTCTCCACATGTATGTATTTGTGCTCGGTACCCACCATTGTACGGCTGAGGTAGTAGATTGCCTGTTCATGGCCGCCTCCATTCTTCTGAGCTAATAGGGCGCCAAGAGAATGGTCCATAGCACGGACATATAGTAAGAAAGGCTTCCCCATTATTGGAGCTACCAAAACTGGGGGGCTTGTAAGAAACTTCTTGATGTCGTCGAATGCGCGTTGATATTATTCAGTCCAGACAAAAGATACGCCTTTCTTCATGAGCTGAGTGAATGGTTGACACCTTTCAGAAAGGTTCGAAATGAATCGTCTAATGTAGGCTAGCCTTCCTTGCAGTCCGCGTAGCTCTTTAAGGTTTCTTGGAGGATGTATATCGAGGATAGCCTTCACTTTCTTCGAGTCAAAATATATACCCTTTGAAGTGATGATGAAACCAAGGAACTTGCCGCTGGAGACTCCCAGAAAGGACTTAGTTGGATTCATCTTGAGTTGGTGTGCACGCATTAGTTCGAACACCGTTCTCAAGTCTTTGAGGTGGTTTCCCCTGAGACGACTTTTAACTGCGATATCGTCTACGTAGCTCTCCACAGTTTTATACAAATGATCACAAAAAATTATGTTCATGGCTCGCTGGTATGTTACCCCTGCATTTTTCAATCCGAAGGGAATCACCGTATAGCAGCATACTCCCAACAGTGTTCGAAAAGATATGTGGTTCTCGTCGTCGAGAAACATCTTGATCTGGTTGTAGCCTGAGAACCCATCCATGAAGGACATCCGTTCGAAGCCGTATTGCCGATTATTACGTCAGTGATCGGTAGAGAAAACTCATCTTTCGGGCATGCAGAGTTCAAATCACGGTAATCGATACAGACTCAAACTTTACCCTTCTTTTTCATGACTGGAACGATGTTGGCAACCCAGTCAGGGTATTGTTCTTCGCGAATGAATCTACTAGCAATGAGCTTCTTGGCTTCATTCTCGATGGCCTCCATGACATCTGGTCAGAATCGTTGTTGTTGCTGCTTTACTGGCTTAGCTTTAGACGAAATATTCAGGCGGTGCATGGCGACTTTAGGGTCCAGGCCTGGCATGTCTTCATAGCCCCATGCAAAGACGTCGATGTATTCTCTTATAAGCTATATAAGAGATTGGCGTTCATCTCCAGACAGACTTTTACTGATGAAAATTGGTTTAAAAGATGATTCATCTCCTAAATTGACTTGGATGACTTTGTCTTCGGTAGGTGGTTCACGTTGTTCAAAGCGCAGCTCCCACCTAGTATCCATCTTTTGAGCCCATTGTTCAAGCTCGATTGATTGGACATCATCCATAATTTGGTCAACTAAAACCATGTTGACGGACAGAGTTGCTTTGAACATGTTGCCAATGCTGGAGTCTGAGTCCCAGAGGCAGGAATCAGAAGAGTGAGAACAATGATCTGCTTCATCATCTGATCTTTCAGGAGTTGTTGGAGGAGTGACATAACCCAGACCAACACTATTTTTTTATAGTAGTTCTCGGTTTTGCTGGGAGGAGCAAAGTGTCGTATTGGCAACCGTCGTCCTTGTCACGTCCCGACCCGGAATCACCCGAATCATCGTCCTCGCAGGGGGCGTGATGTCGCACGAGCCTGGAGTTGCGCTTGTTCAAGGCAAGATGACAAGTTCTCAAATGGTTGTCTTTTGATTTGGCATTAACAACGAAAGAAAAATAGAGTATACGAAACAATTCTCTTTATTGATATTCGAAACTGAGATTACAAAGGCTTTCGATAGCCTAACAATATATATGCCAGATTGGATACAACACTCAGGTTCTCTCTTGCCCACAAAGGATTTCACCGTTCCATATATCATGCCTTCTATATCTCGGCCGCATCAATCATGTTGCATGTCCGAGTGTCAAGCGATCGCACGCTTCAACATGCTGCGGCATTCCAAGCCTCAACGCGTTCAAGCAACGCTTCGCTGCTAGCAATCCATTCTCCGTGCCCTGTATGAAAGCTGGTGGGGGATCAGTACGTTCATTCTCGCATGTACTGACGTAAAGACCTTCCTTCTAAACCGACATTTTAGTATTTATGTTCAATCATGCAACTTAGCTTATGATCTTGCTATGTTCTCCTTAGGATCAATTTTATGGCATATTCGAAAATGTAAAGTATATTAGCATGGCAAGCATGTTATTCAAATTGAAATAGGCAAGCAGGCAAGCAATCTCGTGTTTGTTTCGTGGCGCGACTTCTTACCAAGTCGACGCACTCGCCCTTGCACCGACGCAAGGTGAATGCGTCCCATTCCTTCCCTGTCATGTTATAAGTGCATCTCTAAGCAGGATCTATGTGTACGGGACACGTATGTGCCTATAATTTCAACTCATCGTTCCTTAGCTATATGAAGGCCGTTGGCGTATCTGCACCAGAATGGACTAAAGGAGTTCCTCACTTTCTTTTCTCTCCTTCTTTTCTCGAATTTGGTCGGGTTGCCCGGCGTTTAACGGGTGGGTTGCGGTCCCAATAACCGAAACATTCCCGCTGCATACCATCATTTGCGGCTTTTCCTCATCTATAAATGAGTACTACTCGTCTTAAGGATGTGCGGCTACAAAGATTATTCATTTTTCTCCTAGGCCAAGCGGTTCCGGGGCGCTCCGACATTTAACCGTTTGGGAGAAACACTCGTGCACGAGTTATTATCATATTTAATCTCAAGTCCATCCCATTCGACCATGCAACGCCCTTATTATTCAAACAACCAAGCATAGTCTTGAGTCTGAGACTCAGACTTTATCGTCTCGCATTTCTTCCGTTAACTTTCTATGTTCTTACGTTTCGTACTTCGTTTCAATGTTCAATGGCATTATGCCTCAACTCAATGTTCCTCAACCGAACGACCCGAAGGTCTCGAACACCTTTCGAGGCATCATGCCATGTCCGACAGTTCCGTCACATTCATGCCACAACTGTATTCTTTCGTAACGAAGCCATCTTGTATGATCTCGTGCACGTAGGCACGTTTCGACCATATTCCGATGTTCTATGCCTTAGTGTTCAATGTCCGGGGCATGCGCGCTAGGGCGCTCGCCTATTGTCTTTCAATATTCTAGCCTTTTAAACTCGTGCACGAAGGCACGGTATGGTTCGTGCACTAAGGCACTCGCCGAATACAGTTATCCCATGTTCTTGCGACTTGCGCACCGAGGCGCTCGCCTTTGCGATATCCGATGTTCCATAGCGACTCGTGCATATGATGCACGTTTCATTTTAATTGTTCTAACTTAGTGTTCGACTCGTACTACGATTTATCTCCGATCGGACCACGCCCGTGGCATCGATAGGTTAACTTTTAGTATACAATGATACATTTGACTTATCGTATGAAGAAGTAAAAAGAAGAGTCAATCCTTCCACCTTGAGTCGATTCGCCTTGTCGTTTCGCCGAGCCGATGCGGCTCGATTCCATAACCTCGTTGCACGGCCACTCTCCTGACTTAGCCATTCGAGTACTTCGTGCTTCATTGAATTATAAGTCCGATTTGGCTTACCGTGCCCAAGTCTCAGCCCGTCATAAGGCGTCGATTTGGTTTCGCGGACCCCTTACTGAATAAGGCAAAAGATCGGCCTCTAACATTTTAGCATAAACGTATAGCCTGCACATGAAACCAACTAAAATTAATACTTGCATCGATTCGGACTTGCACCTTGGTCGATTCGATTTCTTAGAATCTTCGAGCCGATTCAACGCACTCATCCTTCGGGGCAATGCGGTGCTTCGCATCGATTCACTCGATGCATTCTTTCGGATAAGGCAAGGCAACTCTTCGCATCGACTTAGTTCGATGCGTTTCTCGGGACAACGTAACTCTCGTATCGATTCGCATTTCATTCGGTCAATACGACTCGTTGAGTCAACGCTTCAGCGTAATGTGCCGTGCGGAGCGGGGCATTACAGAATATACCACTCAAAACAAGGTTCGTCCTCGAACCAAAACCAACACTCCGACTAAGTGTTTGTGGATCGTTTCACGATCTCGTCCCACCAATGTTGTTCAGTTTCACACTATCTTGCAAGCTTTTCACTAACATTTCAAAGTCTTTCCTGCAGCTCGATTTGAATTTGTATACAACTCGATTTGGATCCGGTACCTATATTCAAGACGTATTTTGACCAAGTCCAGTAGTAGCAAATTAGAACAAAGCTGACAGGTAAATTTCTATCCTATGCTTGCCATCTCGTACTCTCGATCAGACTTATCTTTAGCAACTGTTCTCAAAATTTTATCGCATACGTATATTCGATACATACGTGATTCATTCAATAGAGTCACTGCACGCAACGCGATTCAAAATCGTATTTCTCGTTTTGTATGTTTCGTATGGACTATCAACTCTATTTGTTGCGTCAAGCTGTTGCGCATCAGATCGCAACGATCCTTCACAACACCTTGCGTTCGAAGTTGCCACCCAACTATTTTCGAAGTCTGGCTATACAAATTATCTCGATACGATTTTCTTTGTTGACTTGCAATTGCATCAACATTCAGGACTACGCCCGCTAGGTGACTTACCTAGACACCATGCTTAACTTCTCCCGACGCAACTCAAATTGACATTGCACAAAGGCCACAATCTATCCGACACAACAGTTTATATCGAGGCGATGGTGCTCAAGGCAACGATCGCCTTAACATAGAAGTCTTTACGACGCGTCTTACGTTCGATTTCCTAACGAGTAGGAATTCACTAGCCAAATTCCCAACTTATCCGTCTCGCAACATCGAATGTAAGTTTTGATTCATGCAAGCTCAATTGTAAGGTGAATCTGAATCTAACGACATGACTCGTAAGTCATTCCCTTATCGTTCTCTCGTGTATAGCACAATTCTCACAATCGCCTATCCGAATCACCAAGTTCATTGGTAAATTTCAAGTTCGATCGTCGACCAACATAACCATTCGAGCATTCATCCGACGAATACTCAAAATCTAGCTACATCATTCTCGATCGAAAGCTGTTCCAATAATTTTCGGTCGCCTAGACTTAGCGTCGACATGCACCATGTTATATTTGTTATCGATACAATCTCATATGCGATATCGCATGGGTCATCTTACGGGTCTGCAACATTCAATTTAATTTGGCGGTCAAGTCTTCTAGGGTCAGCTGCCCCGAAGCTACGCTCGATAATTGTGGATCATTAACGAAGGACAGTTTACTACGAACCATGCTATAACTTATTTCGGAGCCAAATCACGTTTCGACGATTCTACGCGACTATCCAATTTCGGACAAAACCGTTTCTATATATCGACGCAACTGATGCGCAACTATCCTCCGAGTCAAGTCATGCACTACCATCAATGATTTTGCAATTTATAAAACATCTACTCGTATCGAGTTCGAGTCTATCTTATTTGTGGGTTGACACACGAGATGCTATACGCATCGAACAATCGTCGATGACTTATAGTCTCGTCTTGATTAATCACAAGATTTATGGTCAACCAGTTCGCTTCATTCTCGTATTGTTATTTATAAAACTTTGATAGCGCGAGGCACACTACATTTTGTATTCCCACATCGTGCTTACGTTTCCTTACGTATCGATCTCGATACGTCGTATCAATTTCGATAGCGTAAGGGTCAACTTTGAATCCGTTTCAACGTCGACAACTTGCATTGCATATATGTCCAAGTTCGCAACAAACTTTTTCATACACATCAAATCGTTTTTCGATTCGCCGCATCCCGCTATACTTTGATCGCGTAACTGAGTTACCGATTATCCAACATCGAACCCTCAAGTCATACGATCTCTCGCCCTCTAAGTTTCGCGTATTTTTCAGTCATACTCAAATGAGTTTCGCCGTAACGTAACCAACTATTTCTTAGGCATGATTACTCACGTCAACCAACTCTTCACTGAAGTCGCACATTGTGCGATTCGATTACAATTCGCATCGCCCAATATTTCTATCGAAATCGTAAGTTGTGCGATTCGATTCGTCTCGTCCAACATTTCTATCGAGATCGCAAGTCGTGCGATTCGATTCGCCTAGCCGAACATTTCTATCGAGATCGCAAGTCGTACGATTCGATTCGCCTCGTCCAACATTTCTATCGAGATCGTAAGTTATGTGACTCATTTGTAAGCTCGAGTTTTTCTTTCCCATCGGTCCGATTATTGCTTCAAGGCATAATCATTCCGCTAGTCTCGGTCGTCCGACCGACTTATAAATTTCATCCAACGTATTATTCATTGATACGAGTCTCTCCTTATCGTCCCAACCGATTTTTGAAGAACACTTACATCAACATACCGTCATACAAATTTCCAATCGAGTTTCGGTACTCTCCCGTCCGTTGCGGACAAACCTTCCGCAATTCTCACAACGCGTCGATGCAATTCATCACACAAGTGCTATACCATATACCACTCGGAATCAAGTCATTCATCGCCTACGTGGTATGGTATATACCACTCGAAAATCAAGTCATTTCCCTCGCACTATACTTAGTATAAACTGACAATCTCTTCCAACTCACGATTTCCGCAGTGATCGTGCTTGATCACAACCGTAACTTTGATTAAATCAAATCCAACACAACTCGTTCAATGTTCTCGTTTGCCAACACAAGTTTGGTGTACGACCGAATGATTCATTCTATCGATTTATGATTTTTAGTTCCTTTACGTTGCATCTCGTGTAACGATTTATTTCCAATCTCCTTTGCACTCTGTGCAACGATTAATTTGATATGCGTTGCACCACGTGCAATAATTTTACTTCTGACACGTGTTGCACATCGTGCAACAATTTATTCCCGACTTTCAAAGTCAATGCCCAATTCCGTTCAACACATTCGGTATTGGCTTATCACTTTCATTTTAATGCACATTCATAATTAACTCGTTGCACTTCGTACATCATTTTATTTTTCATTCAACATGTTACATTGCAACAATATCTCAAATCGTATTTCACAATTTGTTACACTTGCAGCAACTAACATTTTTACGGCTCGATGCATTCAATGCAACATACCCTTCGCGACTTTCTTAGCAAACATCATATAATTTCCAAAACACATGCTGCAAAATTACACGATTTGTATTAGACTTATTGTATGGAACATCCAGTGCGGCATCGAGTAGATTCAAGAGTGATTTCAAGTGGTGGTAGGCGACTTTTTAGAATTATAATGAAGCGAGCGTCCAGAAAAATTGAGCCTAGAGCTCTGATATCAATTTGTCACGCCCCGACCCGGAATCACCCGAATCATCGTCCTCGTAGGGGGCGTGATGCCGCACGAGCCTGGAGTTGCGCTCGTACAAGGCAAGATGACAAGTTCTCAAATGGTTGTCTTTTGATTTAGCATTAACAACGAAAGAAAAACAGAGTATACGAAAAAATTCTCTTTATTGATATTCGAAACTGAGATTACAAAGGCTTTCGATAGCCTAACAATATATGTACCAGATTGGCTACAACACTCAGGTTCTCTATTGCCCACAAAGGATTTCACCGTTCCATACATCATGCCTTCTATATCTCGACCGCATCAATCCTGTTGCATGTCCGAGCGTCAAGCGATCGCATGCTTCAATACGCTTCGGCATTCCAAGCCTCAACGCGTTCAAGCAACGCTTTGCCGTAAGTAATCCATTTCCCGTGCCCTGTATAAAAGCTGGTGGGAGATCAGTACGTTCGTCCTCGCATGTACTAACGTAAAGACCTTCCTTCTAAACCGACATTTTAGTATTTATGTTCAATCATGCAACTTAGCTTATGATCATGCTATGTTCTCCTTAGGATCAATTTCATGGCATATTCGAAAGCGTAAAGTATATTAGCATGGCAAGCATATTATTCGAATTAAAATAGGCAAGCAGACAAGCAATCTCGTGTTTGTTTTATGGTGCGACTTCTTACCAAGTCGACGCACTCGCCCTTGCACCGACGCAAGGTGAATGCGCCCCATTCCTTCCCTGTCATGTTATAAGTGCATCTCTAAGCAGGATCTATGTGTGTGGGACACGTATGTGCCTACACTTTCAACCCATCGTTCCTTAGCTATATGAAGGCCGTTGGCGTATCCGCGCCGGAATGGACTAAAGAAGTTCCTTACTTTCTTTTCTCTCCTTCTTTTCTCGAATTTGGTCGGGTTGCCCGACGTTTAACGGGTGGGTTGCGGTCCCAACAACCGAAATGTTCCCGCTGCATACCATCATTTGCGGCTTTTCTCCATCTATAAACGAGTGCTACTCGTCTTAAGGATGTGCGCCTACAAAGATTATTCAATTTTCTCCTAGGACAAGCGGTTCCGGGGCGCTCCGGCATTTAACCGTTTGGGGAAAACACTCGTGCACGAGTTATTATCACATTTAATCTCAAGTCCATGCCATTCGACCATGCAACGCCCTTATTATTCAAACAACCAAGCATTGTCTTGAGTCCGAGACTCAGACTTTATCATCTCATATTTCTTCCGTTAACTTTCTATGTTCTTAAGTTTCGTACTTCATTTCAATGTTCAATTGCATTATGCCTCAACTCAATGTTCCTCAACCGAACGACCCGAAGGTCTCGAACACCTTTCGAGGCATCATGCCACATCCGACAGTTCCGTCACATTTATGCCACAACTGTATTCTTTCGCAACGAAGCCATCTTATATGATCTCGTGCACGTAGGCACGTTTCGACCATATTCCGATGTTCTATGCCTTAGTGTTCAATGTCCGGGGCTTGCACACTAGGGCGCTCGCCTATTGTCTTTCAATGTTCTAGCCTTTCTAACTCGTGCGCGAAGGCACGGTATGGTTCGTGCACTAAGGCACTCGCCGAATACAGTTATCCCATATTCTTGTGGCTTGCGCACCGAGGCGCTCGCCTTTGCAATATTCGATGTTCCATAGCGACTCGTGCATATGATGCACGTTTCATTTCAATTGTTCTAACTTAGCATACGGTGATACATTTGTCTTATCGCATGAAGGAGTAAAAAGAAGAGTCAATCCTTCCACCTTGAGTCGATTCGTCTTATCGTTTCGCCGAGCCAATGCGGCTCGATTCCATAACTTCGTTGCACGGCCACTCTCCTGACTTAGCCATTCGAGCACTTCGTGCTTCAATGAATTATACGTCCGATTTGGCTTACCGTGCCCAAGTCTCAGCCCGTCACAAGGCGTCGATTTGGTTTCGCGAACCCCTTACTGAATAAGGCAAAAGATCGACCTCTAACATTTTAGCGTAAACGTATAGCCTGTACATAAAACCAACTAAAATCAATACTTGTGTCGATTCAGACTTGCGCCTTGGCGATTCGATTTCTTAGAATCTTCGAGCCGATTCAACGTACTCATCCTTCGGGGCAACGTGGTACTTCGCATCGATTCACTTGATACATTCTTTCGGATAAGACAAGGCAACTCTTCGCATCCACTTAGTTCGATGCGTTGCTCGGGACAATGTAACTCTTATATCGATTCGCATCGATACATTTCATTCAGTCAACGCGACTCGTTGAGTCAACGCTTCAGCGTAATGCGCCATGCGGAGCGGGGCATTACAGTCCCCGGCCATAATTTAGCCCCTGGTCGCTTTTGATGTCATATCCCATGTTCTGGATGATATTCTTGGCTGCCAACTATACCGAAAAAGTTGTATTTTCTCGAGTCATAATCAGCGTCCGTGTTGTGCTTGGGAGAAATAGAGTCCGAAATGAATTTTCTCTTGCCAATTATTCGACCGATGATAATTAGCTCTTCATCCTTCTTTCTGGCTGGAACGATGAAAAAGTGGATATCTTTGTAGGATCATTGAGCACCTCTAGAGGGGGTGAATAGAGTAAGTGCAAGTACAGCGGAAAATAATCACCAATTAAAAAATTTAAATAGATAACTATGGTAGTAAGTAAGAGACAGTTAATAAATATAGCAAGAGATAGAGAGATCAAACTCAGTGACACAGCGATGTATACTTGTATCCCTCTGAGAGGACTAATCCAGTCTTGAGTACTCTTGCTCGATGTTAATCTACTAAGGCACAAGCTAATTGAGAGCTTACAGTCTCTTACAACACCGTGCTTGGTGACAAGTGCACGACCAACTTCACAACACCGTGCTTGGTGACGAGCGCACGACCGGCTCCACAACAGAGATAATTTTTGTACTTTAAACAACCTCTTTACAACTCTTGAGAACCAAAAGACTCTAAATCAAAATATATATTACTAGATTTTGGCTAAGAGGAGTGTAGGTGTGATATGAAAACTTTTGATCGGGTGAAAACACTTATTGAATAGAGAAGAGAAGATGAAGAACGAATGAGTGATTTGAAATGAAAAACTCTCTTCTATTTATAGGTGTTTTCTAAAATCGAACTCGGGCAGAGTTCTGGCAGAGTTCTTGTAGGATGTGGAAAATTATGACACGCTGTCATTTTCAGCCATACGCTCAAACAGAAGTCATACGCTCAAGGCTATACGCTCAGTTAAGAGCCATACGTTCAGTTCAGAGTTGTACGCTCATTCAAAAGCCATACGCTCAGTAAATGTTTTATTATTTACTGAAGTGACAGCACAGCATATGTTTAAATGAGGAATGAATCTGACACTTCATCTTTCGTGCAAAGATAGCTGTCACGAGAAAAGTAATCGTCGTGTAGGTTTTCGAAGAGTCGGTTTTGTCTTTTACGAGGACAACTCAGCAGCCTTCATAAATACAAAAGCCATCATTACTGTCAGTTTTGACAGTCTGTCAGCCGTCAAATCTGCAGTCACGACGCTCGAGAAGATTTTGTCAGTTATGGGAAGATATGGTGTACCAAAGAAGATTGATGATAGCCACGTGGCCACTTCTCCAGTGAGCGTATCGACCTCACATGACTCCTTCTTCACCCAGCCAAGTGAGCGTATGGACCTCACATGATTCCTTGCTAACCAAGCGAGCATATGATCTCCATACGACTCCTTGCCCATAAAGTGAGCGTATGGATTTCCTATGGCACTACGCTGTCCAAATCAGCGTATGACTCCTCTTCAAAAGCTAGCGTATGACTCTACAGCAGTTGTATCCAGGATGATTTTCAACGTACAGTCAACACACGTTCTCACGTGTCCTGTACTCAGTTACCCATTTATTCAGAAGTTATGCAATGTGGCCTTCATGCCATCAATCTCTCCTGAATGTGCTCCACTACTCTCAACCGCACGCCAACGTGTCTTCGTCAGAATTTGCCACGCGTCCCTGCAGTTTTGCACACGTCAAGTAACTACCTGAGCGTATGGTTCAGGACAGTTATCCAGAACTCTATAAAAGAGAGTTTCTTCACCTTCATGAGGAGAGGTCATTTTTCAGAGAGAACAGAGAGATTGCCCAGTTGCTGTCCAAGTTCTTCGAAGTTCGAGTTTTCTTCATCGCATCGTCCAAGGGATAAAGTAATCGTCTTCTAGATTAGATTCCTACAGTTGTAATTTTCTCAGATACAAAATAAATAAAGTGAATTTATTTATGGAAAACAAATTGGCGACTCTGCTGGGGAAAGCTGTCTCCTCCAACGAGATAGCAACAACTCAATGCGATACTTCGTCGATCGGCTCGACGAAGAAGACGATGGTCGTACAATTCGACCAATCTGCTTACGAAGAAATGCTCAAGGTGAAGGAGGGCCGAACTACTTCCTCCGCTCTTCCTGCTGCCAAGAAGACGGGACGCTCTGTCTATGTCCCCAAGTCTTCTTCGACAGCCCGAGATGTTCCTGTCACTTCTCACGTTGACAAGAACACACCTTCAACTTCAACAAAGCACACTTCTGCTTCCCTGAACACAGCAACAATGGTTTCCCCTAGTCACGCTGACAAAATTGGTTCTTTAACCAAGTCAGTGTGTCCAAGGAAAACCATCTTTGGACATGTCAAAGTCCCTTCTCCTTCTGTTCTTACGACAGCAGTCGGCTCTTTAGCCATTGATGACTCTGTGCGTACAGCAGTCAGAGGGCAGCATGCGGTAAAGTCAGCGTACGCTAAGCAAAAGCCAGCGTATGCTACCAAGAAGGCAGCGTACACTGAGCAAAGACCAGCGTATGCCAACAAGAAGGCAGCGTACGCTAAGCAAAAGCCAGCATATGCTAACAAGAAGTCGGCGTATGCTGACAGATACAGTCCTTTGACTGATTCTCAAAATCAGACTGGGGGTTCTCTTTCACAGAACCTACAAATGATTCCCCCACAACTTGCGCATCTTGTGCCAACCAAGGAGAAAGACTCTTTAGTCGATTCCTCTACTTCTAAGGTCTTTACCTCTGGAGTTAATTTGACTAGTACTTTTACTAGCTCAAACAAAGGAAAACGCCTTTTGGCTAATTCCTCTAAAGATGGATTATTACCGACTCCTAGTCGGAATAATACTCATCTCCCTTCTCTCAAAATTTCTCGATCTGAGAAAGGCAAGTTACAAGTATCCAAGACTGATACCAAAGTCATATCTCCCACGGATCTTCGTAACAAGCTTAATCAAAATCACCACAGTTATGCTTCTGGTATTAAAAAGTCTTATCAAATTGAGACAAGTGTACTAGACCCTGATGTTGAATATGCCAGGAACTATGTGGCTCAAATTAATCGGTCTCTATACACTCAAAAACTAAGAAGACAGAAGAACAAAAGACAAGTTTCTACACAGAAACTATCTTCCAGTACTTCCCAATCTATCCCTACAGATCTTCGGGAATATTTACAAAACAAACGGAGAATCGACACTCCATCTGGCTATGACATTGCCCATATTCGCCATAAAAAGCATGGTTGTGACTTCCAACCTCGGGTTGTCATCCAATGTTGTTGTTCACCGAAAAGATGGTCTGTTTTCGAACGGATCCAATATGAACCAACATCAGATGAAGATGAACCTCTTTATGCTTTTGTCAACATGACCTCCAGAAATATTGGGGGTAGAATCCGGTCTGACGCTATATCATATTCTGAAGATGGTGTTTATCTTGGCACCCGATCCAGGACCGGAGCCTTGGCCAGAATCTCTTCTTCTTCTCATCCAAGTAATAATCCGGAGATCACGGAAGATTTCCTTGGAGAGTCCAACTTTCCGACATTAACTCCTGTAAACAGTCCCGGGAAAGATACTGATTCTTACAGCGATGATTCAGAGCAAACTGTTTCATCGTCTATCCCTCGAATGATTACCACTTACATGGCAGAAGGTGATCATGAACCTTCGATTAGCAATGAGGCTCATGAACAGAGGATTTCTTCTTTAGAACAACAATTGCGAGCTATGGCAGATACATTGAGTGCTATGCACACTCTAATGCAGGCTCAACAACAGACAGCACCACCAGTGGTATTGAATACCCCTGTTGTTCCAAACCCCGAACCCTCTACTATTCCGGGGGTACAATCTAATATTCCTGTACAAACCACCCCAAGTCACTCTGGAGCTGGGGGTGGTACATATGCTGCAGTCCCTCCTCCCAATTACACTCAACAAATCACAACTCCACAATCCTCTGGAATTGTTACAGAAGAGTTAAAGAATCTCAAAACTCAGTTTGAGGCATTCAAACAGAAGGATGGTTTACAAAGGTTAGGTATCAAGCAACCTTATCCGATAGAGTGGAAGCAAGTATCATATCCTCCTAAATATAAGCCTCCGACTATCTCCTTCTTTGATGGGACTACTTCCCCAAGTCAGTTCATTAATCACTTTGAAGTAATGACTGATCAATTGCAACCAAGCGATGCCCTCCTTACTCGGGTGTTTGTTGGATGTCTCAAAGGAACGGCTTATGAATGGTACAGAAGTCTCCCTGACGGGTGTATTACTTCATTTGCCGGTTTCAAACAAATGTTCCTTGAACGATTCTACGAAGGGCTCAATAATATGACTATGTCGACCCTCATAAGAATCAAACAGAAGAATAATGAGACCACTGAGGAATTCATTGAGAGATTCAGAAGAGAAGCCCTCAAAATGCCTCTTGGAACTCCCGATGCTGTTACGATCGACACTTGCAAGTCGAACCTCTTACCAATTATCATCATGTGGACAGGGTCCACTCAGTTCCAAGATTGGCCTTCATTCATCATCAGTGCCAAAGCTGCCGAAGTCAGTACTGAGACCTTCAAAGGTCTGGGGGTACAAATGGCTCCTAAAGAATCAAATCAGAGTGCTAGCAATAGTACTCGACCCAACAATCGCAAAGGGAAAGAAGCTCTTGAAGTCAATCTCCAAAGCAGTAGTCAAGAAGTAAAGACTACCCAAGCTACTTCAGCTCCAACAAATCAACAACAGAGATCTCCTCGGCCGAAAGAAGAATATTCTTTCGATGATGACGATGTTCAGGGTATCTTTGAATGCTTGCTCAAAGGTAATAAAATACAATTGCCAGAAATTAAAAAGCCTGATGAAGCCAATAAAACAGATCATCCAAAATTCTGTCCATACCATAGAATGCTGGGTCACACAATCCGGTCTTGCTATGTATTAAAAGGAAAGATCCAGGAGATGATTAAATCAGGAGCTGTGACACTAACACCCAAAGACAAGACAGTCACAGCAAATGTGATTTCAATGCAGTTTGGTGATTTCTCTCCTTTAATGGTGGAAAGTGGGATTGTTCCTATTCCCAAAGCAACTCTCGAGGTGGTGAATATCCTACCAGCACAGAATGAAGGACTTGTTCCTGTCACAACTAAGAAGGGAGAAATCATGTGGATCCACCCAGACTTAAAGACAGAGTTTGAGACACCTTCCTCTTCTCCTCGGAAGACTCCTTCATCTAAAAAGAAACTCGGGAAAATTAAGTCATGCAATGTGACTTCTAGTACTACACCCGATTTTTATCTAACCTCTACTTTCATCTTGGCAGGAAATTCACTCCCTACTGAGGTAAAAAATGTACCTCAATTTGAAGATAAGTACAAGCCTGTATTCCATCTATATAGTTCACAATCTCGTGAATTAATGGCAAAGATAGGCTATGATCTAGCCACTGCTCCTGGTCTGAACTCAGGCAAAGGACTCCGAGCACCTTTTGCCCTCACTATGAGACATAATCAATCTCGTGTTGGTCTCGGCTTCTGGGACGAAGCTCTCATCAAGCATAAAAGAACCAAAAGCAAAATGAAGAATTGCAACATGGTTTCGAGAGATCCTGAACCAGAATCTGAAGTTGAAGTTCATGCTGGAACTCGGTCAGGAAAAATATATCTCAAAGATTATGCTGACACTTCTGGAGAAACCTCTGATGTCCCTCCGGCTACAGCCCCAACACCAGTCTCTACTGAAGAACCTTCAAATGTTCCTGTCGAGACAGTTCCATCTAAACCAACAACAGCTGACAAGGGCAAACAACAAGTCCACTTCGACAAACCATTGAAGAAATCATCCCCTACAGGACTTGAAAAGCCTTATAATTTTGATATATTGGCTCAACTAGCCAATACACCAGCTAAATTGTCAATCTTCGAACTCTTACGTCTCTCTAAAGAGACTCGAGAAACTTTGAGTGAAGTACTGTTACAAGCAGAAACTTGCTTAACTCTCCTCAAGAAGTTGGAAACAGAACCTGTCTCTCACTGCCATAATATATTGGAATTTATTCCAAACATTACCTTTACGCAGAACGATATGCTGCTAGAGGATAATCGACATGATCGTCCTTTATATCATACAGGATATATTGATTCTATGAAGGTTGATCGTTTACTGATTGGTCCAGGATCCGCTCTCAGTATTATGCCAAAGGCTATGTTAGATGCATTGAAGATACCTGTGCATAGTCTTTCCAGCACTATCACTACCATCTTGGGATTCAATCAAGGAAAAAGTGAGCCTTTAGGCAAGATTCGCCTTAAATTTCAAATAGGCGATCTTCGTACTAAGGTTACTTTTTACATCATCGACAATCATGGTTGCTCGTACAATGCTCTATTGGGGAGACCTTTCTTGCATGAACATAATATTGTTCCTTCAACTCTTCATCAGTGCTTTAAATATGTTGATGATAATGGAGAGGTTCAAAAAGAAGTGGCAGATCTTTACCCATTCAAAGGAGTCGAAGCTTACTTCAATGACGCTCGCATGTACAAAGATGAATACTCGAAAGTCTTGCAAGCTATGGATAATGAAGATGAGACATCCAAAGTTGACACCTTTATTATTCCTGTAAAAGGGCGTATTACTCCTCCACAGTCTGTTAAAACATCTGAAGAAGGCTCACTGATAATTCCGGTCAGTGGACGTACTACTTCATCATCCGCCCAAGGCTCACTGATAATTTCTGTCAGTGGACGCACTACTGCACCATCTTCCCAAGCTTCACAAAGTTCGCTGATCATTCCTGTCAGTGGACGCATCACTCCCCCTCCATCTTCTCAGGCTAGATCAGATATTCTAGTCATTCCAGTCAGTGGACGCATTACTTATCCACGGTCTTCTTCAAGGGAGCTCACCTCTTCTGAGCCTTTTGTTATTGATCTTAATCGAAACAAAAATTCTAACTGTTCTTCTTCTTCCCCCTTTGTCATTAATCTGACTAAGTCTGATAAGGCTCAGCCTTCTGTTGTAAATACAGCATCTAGTATTAATGAAGCATCTCCTTTGCAGTATATTGATGTTTGTAGTTATGTACAAAGTTATTTACAATTGCTAGATAGCTTAGAGCCACTAACTATAGGGGTTGTTCAAGCTCTTCATACAGACGTATCATTAGTCTCTATACAGAAATCATACTTTGTGGTCCCCAGTCGAAAGAAGGGAGAAAATCTAATATTTTTCTATAAAGGACCTCAGAATCCTCCTAATCTGGAGGAGGATGATATAAATGACGATACTGGAAGATTACAGCTACGTCGCTACAGTCAGCAATCCAAAAATATCATCAAGAATATGGGTTATGATTTCAGAACCAGTCTTAATGAAAAAGGAAGAAGAATGCCTGTTCGAATTCCTCCATTAAAATACGGAAGGACAAAATGTGGTTTAGGTTACATTGCTCCCACCCCTTTTATCAACATAGTTCATGAAGAGTCAAAATTCAATAAAGACGAACAATCTAAAGATGAACGATCTGAGTCTTCTGATTCCCTTTCTTGGGATTCTAATACGAGTGTTGGCGATCTTCATCGCTCTATTCTATCCATCAATATGGTCTCTGTTGATGGCCCACAAGAAAATGGTGAAGATGAGGATGATTTTGAAATATCACCTGAATCAGAACAATGGGCTCAAAGATTAGATAATCAATGGGAATTCAGGTTCGAACAGAGGGAACCTCCTACTGAAGATAAACTGATCCAAATTGATGTTGGTGAAGAAGGTTCCCCTAAACCAATATTCATCAGTGAGAGTCTTTCAGAAACAGATAAGCAAGATATGATCAAGCTTATTCGTGATTACATCGATGTCTTCGCCTGGAGCTACGAGGATATGCCAGGACTAGATCCGAAGATCGCAATGCACAAGCTTAATATTATGCCAAATGCTAAACCGGTCAAACAGCAACAGCGACGATTTCGTTCAGACATTATGGATGTAATTGAAGCTGAAGTCAACAAGCTTATGGCTTCCGGATTTATCAGAGAGGAACAACATCCTGAATGGGTGGCTAACAACGTTCCTGTCCTCAAGAAGACAGGCAAGATCCGAGTCTGTATAGACTTTCGTGATCTCAATGCTGCTTGTCCTAAAGACGAGTTTCCTCTTCCAATTACAGATGTAATGATTGATAACACATGTGGTTTCGAACGTGTAACTCCCTTTCCCGACTACTTTGAAATATTTTATTTATTATTTTAATTAATTTGAATGGTACGTACCCCAATATTGGTTTGTTAATTTCGTTATGATTATTTTGTTACTGAGGTTATTATTATTTAATATCATTATTTTATTGTGTATATTATCTTGGTCAGATAATGCGATACTGTATATATATGTAGAGAGAGAGAGAGAGAGAGAGAGAGAGAGAGAGAGAGAGAGAGTTATAGAATTATATAGGTATAAATGTGTATGTATATATATATATATGTATATGGGAGTATATATAGATATATATATATATGGATATAAATATATATAGGCATATGCTTTGCGTAAATATTTATAAATATATAATTACTTTTTATGTGAATGTTTGTATACATAAATGTTATATATGAGATTGTATATATATAAATACTATAGATGTAAGGTGTATGTATATATAGATAAATATACATATGTATTTATATATGTGTAGGTGTATATACATAAATATAAATATACATATAGGCCCTACACTAGGAATGGAATATATCGGGGTTTATTTAGAATTGATGGATATTATTATATAAGTATTTATTTGAGTATATAGATATAAATACATATATATATATAAATATAGATATAGATATTCATAAATATATATATATGATTTGTTGTAATAAAAGAAAAAAAAAAAAAAACTAATGTATACTCGGCCACAGCCGAGTATGGTGGGACACCCAGCACCCACAGCCTTATTGAACCACCTGTTTCCTCTTCAAAATGAAACCCGAGCCCAAAGGGAGGGGCCACAAACCGAACACAGCAAACCCCACACCCGATCAATATGTATACAAAGTATATATATATTCGACAGAGGAGTACACGAAACCCTAGCCGCGAATCGCGCCACCCCTCCCTGAACGTCGACGACCTACCCTGGGCCTGCGCGCCGCCACGCGCGGCCGAGGCCGCGGAGGCACAGCGCGCACGCGCGCGCGGATCAGAGCACGCGACAGCAGCAGTAAACGGCTGGGAGAGCCCCACTTCGCGCAGAGTTTCCCGTCGCCTCGCTGTACCGTTTTTCGAACCGTTGCCTCTGGTATGTAGTCAAACTATACGAGTCGATATCCCTTCATTTAGTTTTTATTCAAAGGCTCTAGGTTGCCCAGGAAATCGAACCCAAGTTCGACAAAAATCTGTCCAAAAACAGGACGCTATAACAGTCCATGAGCACACGTTGGGAGGTCGATCCCGACCAATCCAGCAACCATCTAGAAATTCCACTTGAACACAAATTTAGACAACATATAGGGCTTCACAACCCTTCTTGTGGATTCGGAAATCATCGACCACACGTCGAGAAATCGTATCCCGAACTTTGACGAAAATCTGTTTTCAAAAACTAGAAATCGCTCCACACGACGTGCGTCCCGCCAAACCGGACGACGTGGTCGCGCACCGAAGACATCGAAAGCTGCGTAACAGCTTCGTGGTCGTGTGGGCTTTGACGGAATTCAAATTGGTCGCGTGTGCGCGACGAATTTGATGCGTATCCGTCGAAATTCACCGTATCGTGCACGTTGCAAATTTCTCAATTACTTTGTGCACGTTCGTCAGATCGAGACGAAACTTGCGCCAACAGAACCGTATCATTTTTTTGGTCCTATATGCCAAGTTTGGTCCGATTCTGAGACCGTTGATAAAATCGTCGTTTTGCGGGTCCCACGGTCCCACTCAACGGGCAATTTTGTGCACGGCCCACCGGAATCCAACTCTGGACATACGGTTGGGTTCGTATCGAAAAACTAGATCCGTAGACAGGTAGTTTGACGACTTTAGAGACCATTGACTCTGGCACGCTTTTCGGTGCAAAGCGGGTCCAACGGCGGACATCGTTTTGACCCGAAATTACCGTTTTGTCCCTGTGTCCAGAATTGGACTTAAGGACAGGCAATCCTAGCTAATTTGACTATTTTGAAATCATTGGTATTGTCTATTTCAGCATCCGGGGACTGTTGTATGGGTTTTAGCTACTGTGGCACATTGAGTAGTTCAGGCTGTCGGTTTCACCAGCAGAGGACCACAGGCGAGTACAGTTTATTGTCTGCATTTCGATATTGATCTTTACTATATTTCATTGATTAGTCATTGGTTATGTGATATTTTTATACTCTATTATAAATTATTGAGTCGGGAACGAGAAGTACCAAGGATGTGTGATCCGACCGTAGACATTGTAGATCTCGTAGACATTATAGATCTCGTAGACATTGTTTATTTTATGCAGTAGATCTCGTAGACATTGTAGATCTTGTAGACATTGTAGATCTCGTAGACATTATTTATTTTATGCAGTAGATCTCGTAGACATTGTAGATCTCGTAGACATTGTTTATTTTAGGCTTAATTGCTAATTGATACCCTCAACTATTCCGCTTTTTCAACTTGATACCCTAAACTTTTTTTTGTAACAAGTTGATACCCAAAGATTTTTTTGGACGAAAATACCCCTCATCCTTCCCGAAAATTACCCCCCTTTCCCCCAACCCCCCCCCCTGCTAGCTTCGGCCGGCCTCCTCCCCTCCCTGCTAGCTTCGCCCCCCCCTCCCGCTCGAGCCCGGCCAAGCCCGCCGCCGCAGCAGCAGCAGCAGGCGCAGCAGCAGCGGCGGCCGGCGCAGCAGCAGCGGCGGCCGGCGCAGCAGCAGCGGCGGCCGGCGCAGCAGCAGCGGCGGCCGGCGGCGGCGGGCTTGGCCGGGCGCGAGCGGGGGGGGGGGTGGGGGGGGCGAAGCTAGCGGGGGGGGGAGGAGGGGTGGTCGGAGTGGGGAAGGGGGTGGAGGGAAGGAAGAAGGAAGGGCATTCTCGGTATTTTTAAAAATTTAGGTATCAAGTTGAAAAAAAAATAATAGTTGAGGACCAAGTTGTTACAAAAAAAAGTTTAGGGTATCAAGTTGAAAAAGCGGAATAGTTGAGGGTATCAATTAGCAATTAAGCCTTTATTTTATGCAGTAGATCTCGTAGACATTGTAGATCTCGTAGACATTGTTTATTTTCATGCAGTAGATCTTGTAGACCGTGCGGTGTAGTACCCCAGACCGATCACATGTCAAAGGTACTTCTAAAGGTGGAAAGTATATTGGTCTATTTATTACTATTAATTTTCTTACGGCTTTACTGTTATTTTCAAAACTCATGATTAATGCCTAACCTTTGTTTTATAGTCATCTTCTTTATTTGAAATTGCATTCAGTGAATTGTGCTCGTTCCATTCCTGACTGGAAACCAACATTTTCAGGTTAGCCGAGGATCACTTAGTTTGGGGAGTGATGGTATACTTGCAGACGGAAAGCCTAGAGATTAGCTAGCTAGTGGAGTTGTAGCCATTCAGATAATTGTACAAGTTTATATTTTTAGCAAATGTAAAACTTGTGATCTTTGTAAATTAAATTAATTATGTGAATGAGCATTGTTTGTGATTTTGATCTTCATGGCCGTGACAGCGTTCTACCGCCGACACTGCGGCGTAGGCTGGCTTGGACACGTCTCGTATCCGTTTAAAAAAAAACGGGTACGGGTCGTGACAGAACGAATGTCATTCATGGATGGGTATTCGGGGTATAATCAAATCAAGATGTTTCCAGATGACGAGAGACATACTTCTTTCAGAACACCGATCGGTACATATTGTTATACAGTGATGCCGTTTGGTCTCAAAAATGCAGGAGCAACATATCAACGAGCAATAAGCACTATATTCCGTGAACATCTCCGGAAAATAGTCGAATGCTATGTTGATGATATTGCAGTCAAAAGTCGACGAAAGGAGGATCATATCCAAGATTTGAAGACTATATTTGATTTAATACGTCAGCATCAACTTAAAATGAACCCTACTAAGTCCTTCCTAGGCGTCTCTAGTGGCAAATTTCTCGGCTTCGTCATTACCGCTAAAGGTATACACGTGGATCCCGAGAAGATCAAAGCCATCCAAGAGATGCGTCCTCCACGCACCTTAAAAGAGCTACGAGGATTTCAAGGAAGGATTGCTTATATCAGGAGATTCATTTCCAACTTATCAGGACGCTGCAGACCATTCCACAAACTTCTGAAGAAAGGTGTATCTTTCATCTGGAACGAAGAATGTCAAAAAGCATTTGACGACATCAAACAGTACCTCATGAACCCTCCAGTTTTGGTACCTCCCGTCTCGGGAATACCATTTCTCCTATATGTTCGAGCTATGGATCATTCTCTTGGTGCATTACTCGCCCAGAAAAATAAAGATGGTCATGAACAGGCCATTTATTATCTCAGTCGCACAATGACAGGCGCTGAACCGCGTTATTCTCCAATCGAGAAAGAATGCCTAGCATTAATGTTTGCTGTTCAGAAAATGCGACATTATATTATCGGTCAGACAATTCACGTCATTTCCAGAGTGAATCCACTCAGGATTATGATAAAGAAACCCGGTATTCTCAACTCTAGACTTGCTAATTGGGGAATCTTGTTAGCCCAATACGACATGTATTATATTCCTCAGAAGTCGGTTAAAGGACAGGCTCTTGCTGATTTTCTAGCAGCTCATGCAGTCCCAGAAGATTCTAAATTATATGATGAGATTCTCGATGAAGTTCTGGATTCAAATATGGTTTCTGAAGAAGTTCCTACCTGGCGTCTATTCTTTGATGGAGCATCTAGAATAGGTCCTAACGGCGATATTGTCGCCGGAGTTGGAATTGTTCTTGTATCCCCAGAGGGATTAACTATTCAGAGGGCTTATTCTCTGGATCAATCATGTTCAAATAATGTTGCAGAATTCAAAGCGTTGCTCATTGGTCTTCAACTCGCTAAACATCTGGATGTTCAATATTTAGAAGTTTATGGAGACTCTAAGCTTATCATCAATCAGATCAGAGGAACGTATGAAGTTCGTCATCAAGATTTGATACCTTATCATCGAACAGCACTCTCTATGGCCTCCTCCTTTGAAGGTTTCTTTATTGAACATGTTCGACGAGCCTATAATGCAGAAGCTGATGCTTTGGCTAATCTTGCTGCTGTATTAGCCATACCAATCAGACGTCAGGAAGTGATAGTGGTTTATAACCGAGAACTATTCTGCGTTGAAAATAATCTGGCTTTGGCTTTTCCCCATAATCCAGACGAAGATTCTCTCAACTTTGATGCTGAATTAAAGTTTGACAAAGTGTCCTTGTCTTCTTCCGATTCTACTATGGAATATGTCTTTTCTAACAAAATAGACACCGTAACTGAAGACTGGAGACGTCCGTTTCTGGACTTTGTGTTGTATGACATACTTCCTGATAACCCGAGTGAAGCAGCATCTATCCGGCGCCGGTCTCTCAGATTCTATTATAATCATACTACGAAGACACTATATCGTCGAGCCTATGATGGTCTTCTCCTTCGATGCATCGCTGGTGAAGAAGCATAATAGATAATCCGTGAAGCACATGATGGCGTCTGCGGAGCTCACCAGCCAGGTCCAAAACTTCAAGATCGTATCCGACGTATGGGTTATTATTGGCCCACGATGGTAGCTGATACCATTCAATATGCTCGAAAATGTAAAGCCTGTCAAATTCATGCAGACTTTATCCATCAAGCATCGGAGTTCTTACACCCAACAGCGGCATCATGGCCCTTTGAAGCTTGGGGCATGGACGTCATCGGTCCTATCAATCCACCATCATCAAAAGGACATCGGTTTATTCTAGCAATAACTGATTACTTTTCTAAATGGGCTGAAGCAATCCCGTTATCTGAAGTCAAGACTTCTAATGTTATCAACTTTGTCAAACATCATATCATCTATCGATTTGGTGTTCCTCGGCGTATTATCCATGATAATGGACCACAGTTCGTCAGCCAGAAATTTACTCGATTCTGTGATGATCATCGGATTAATAATCTGGCTTCTACAGCATATAATCCAGCAGCCAATGGACTAGCAGAAGCTTTCAACAAAACAATCATCAAACTCTTGAAAAAGTTCGTTTCTTCCAATAAACGTAACTGGAGTGAGAAGCTTGGTGAATGTTTATGGGCTTATCGCACCACAGTTCGCAATGCGACCGGATGTACACCTTTCTCTTTGGTATATGGGTGTAAAGCTGTTCTTCCCCTCGAGATACAAATTCCTTCTTTGAGAGTTGCAATCTCCAATGAATTTACAACAGAGAATAATGATCGACTTCGACTTCAAGAGCTGGAAGCTCTAGATGAAAAGCGATTGTATGTGCAACAAAATATCGAGCTATATCAAGCCCGAATCTCAAAAGCTTTTAATCGGAAAGTCAAAGTCAGAACATATCAGAAGGGAGAATTGGTCCTTACTGTCAGACGTCCGATGACCATGACACATATGAGCAAAGGCAAATTTGACGCGAAATGGGAAGGCCCATTCGTAGTAAACAAAGTCTTCTCTAATGGAGCATATCAGCTTGCCTCTATGGACGGGAAAGTCACGATGATGCCTATCAATGGCAAATTCTTAAAGAAATATTATGTATAAATTTCATCAATATATATAATATTTTCATTACTCCCCAGCAAGTGTAAAATCAAAAATTTATTCTTCTCTACAAAAGCTATTTCGATGTCGTTATCCCCAGCGGAAACTGATATTCTACCATGTATCATTTTCCCAGAGAATTTGATATTTTGTCTTATTAGATTCCCAATGGATTTAATAAAGATCTTGTATAGAAAATCATGTCCATATCACCTCTGAATTTTCTATCTCGGTATGTACCATATTCTATGAAAATGATATCTCGTCCTTTTGATTTCTGAGTCTAAAGATCAGTGAATAAAGGCAAAATAATATAAAGCAGGAAGGATACATCATAAATAAAGTTTCCTTAAATAGAGTTTATTTGAGACAAATTCTTCAAGAAATACATCATCATGAAAGATCACTGGTATCCCTTTCGTACTTGGGACGAGGACCGCATACATAATTAGCAAAAGAATTGAATACATCCTTTCCTGACCGCACCAAGAACTGACAGGCAGCCAGCCTCATTGCTTCTTCTTCAGCGGCTTCCTTTGGAGTCATGGTTTCAAAAGATGAAAGTCAAAAATTGAATTCTCTCGGTTTATATAATAGAGCTTGCTGGCTGTTCATATTCTTCCATCAGATTCAATCAATCTCGAAAAATGAAGAGTCATCATGACATTTAATGAACTTAATGCCAGCGTGTCAGGACTCACTCCCACTTTCTGTTCAAAGTAATTTCGAACTTTTGAAACTCATAAAGTTCGAAAACTTTGAAGGGGGTCTTGTAGGATGTGGAAAATTATGACACGCTGTCATTTTCAGCCATACGCTCAAACAGAAGTCATACGCTCAAGGCTATACGCTCAGTTAAGAGCCATACGTTCAGTTCAGAGTTGTACGCTCATTCAAAAGCCATACACTCAGTAAATGTTTTATTATTTACTGAAGTGACAGCACAGCATATGTTTAAATGAGGAATGAATCTGACACTTCATCTTTCGTGCAAAGACAGCTGTCATGAGAAAAGTAACCGTCGTGTAGGTTTTCGAAGAGTCGGTTTTGTCTTTTACGAGGACAACTCAGCAGCCTTCATAAATACAAAAGCCATTATTACTGTCAGTTTTGACAGTCTGTCAGCCGTCAAATCCGCAGTCACGACGCTCGAGAAGATTTTGTCAGTTATGGGAAGATATGGTGTACCAAAGAAGATTGATGATAGCCACGTGGCCACTTCTCCAGTGAGCGTATCGACCTCACATGACTCCTTCTTCACCCAGCCAAGTAAGCGTATGGACCTCACATGATTCCTTGCTAACCAAGCGAGCGTATGATCTCCATACGACTCCTTGCCCATAAAGTGAGCGTATGGATTTCCTATGGCACTACGCTGTCCAAATCAGCGTATGACTCCTCTTCAAAAGCTAGCGTATGACTCTACAGCAGTTGTATCCAGGATGATTTTCAACGTACAGTCAACACACGTTCTCACGTGTCCTGTACTCAGTTACCCATTTATTCAGAAGTTATGCAATGTGGCCTTCATGCCATCAATCTCTCCTGAATGTGCTCCACTACTCTCAACCGCACGCCAACGTGTCTTCGTCAGAATTTGCCACGCGTCCCTGCAGTTTTGCACACGTCAAGTAACTACCTGAGCGTATGGTTCAGGACAGTTATCCAGAACTCTATAAAAGAGAGTTTCTTCACCTTCATGAGGAAAGGTCATTTTTCAGAGAGAACAGAGAGATTGCCCAGTTGCTGTCCAAGTTCTTCGAAGTTCGAGTTTTCTTCATCGCATCGTCCAAGGGATAAAGTAATCGTCTTCTAGATTAGATTTCTACAGTTGTAATTTTCTCAGATATAAAATAAATAAAGTGAATTTATTTATGGAAAACAGTTCTGATGCAAGGATTTTGCATATGAACGTTGCATACAGATTTGGAGGCAACAAATATTTGAATTTAAACAGACCGAACTCGGGCAGAGTTCGGACCGAACTCTGGCAGAGTTCGGACCGAACTCGGGCCGAACTCGATTTGAGTTCTGTCTAGGAAAATATTGAACATTTGTCAAATTCTGTTACAATAATGGATTTGAACTTTTTGGTGGATGGAGTATTAATAGGTAGGCTTTATAGAAAAGTGGACTAAGATTAACCTAAGCCAGTATTACCTACTCGATCTTACAATTTATATCCTAGACTCAATAAAGATAAAATACATAATAAATTATAAAATGACTCGGACTGGATTCCAATGAAAGTAAGCTTCAGACTGATGATTTACGTGCTTGATGATGCAGTAGTACGCTTGTTGATATTGATTTCACAAGTCCTGAAATGATTAGCAGCAGTTCGTATATTTTGTGTATTGACTTAAGTTCATGTCGATTATTAAAATCGGGTGTGACCATGAAATGGGCCAACAATCTCCCCCATTTTGATAATTGACAAACTTGAGTCTATACCAAAATATATCTAAAATAGAACAAATAAAAGTACCTGAAAAAATGGTTGTGGTTGTCTTTCTTTGATTGTTGATTTTGGTATTGTACTCTTTCTCCCCCTTTGTCAATAAAAAAATAGTTTTGGCTCCCCCGTAATATGTGAAGCCAACAAAGTTCATCAAACAGACAAAGTGATACTAAAGAGTGTTGGCACATTTTATTTTGATATATTAACAGCATCTTCGTAGTTGAGTTTTCTATGTCTTCAGATTCATATCTTCTCAGAAGCTTTACTACATAAAGTCTTTTCTTTCAAGTGGTACCATCCTTTGCATTGAAGACTGAAGCAGATACCGGCGCTCCTTGCAGAGACGGCTTCCTACATGCTTAAAGTCTTCGAGTCTGTACAAGGTCTAGGTATATCTGTAAACACTTAAGGACGGATGACAAGTAAAAGAATAAGTCAAAAATCAATTTCTTACAGAGCGGCATACCGGCGGCATGCTCCGGCATACCGACGGTATACCGTTTTTATCGTCCACAAAGTTGCTGGGATAAATAATCGGCATACCGACGGTATGCTCCGGCATAACGGCGGTATACCGTTTCTATCATCCATAAACTTGCTGTGAAAAATTGTCGGCATACCGACGGTATGCTCCGACATACCGGCGGTATACCGTTTTGTGGACCACAAAACGTTCTGTGATAAAACGTCGGCATACCGACGGTATACCGTTTTGTTTGCCAGAAAACGTTCTGTGACAAAACGTCGGTATACCGACGGTATGCCGCGGCATACCGAAGGTATATCGTGTTTCATAAATTTGATTTTTGAATTGCTCTGACTAGCATTAATGGCCGTATTTAGTGCTCTCAAACGGTCATTAATATGACAGTTACTATTTGACTGGTATACCAACGGTATGTCGCTGCATACCGAAGGTATGCCGGTCTGGCTGTATCTAGAGCATTAAATGCCACCCACTCTTGGTTTCTCTATAAAAGAAAGCTCTATCTCTCATGAGTCTTTTACCAACTCTTGCCATAAATTTTCCAAACAACCAAGAGCTCCACCATTAATACTCTACCAAGCTTTTAATTGTCATCCTCTCCCAAAGTGCTAGAGTATTTAAGAGTTGTAATTTTTGATCTTCACGTGTTAGAAGATCAACAAGTTCTCTTCTCCTTTGTTTGAAGTTGGCGAGCCTTCGTAAGAAAACTCGTGTGTTGAAGTTGGCGAGTCTTCGGATCCAAACTCGTGTTGAAGTTTGCGAGTTCTTCGGATCCAAACTCGTGTGTACTATTTGATTAAATAGTGGATTTAAGCCGGAGAGAGTTCCGGGACTGGATTGCCTCAAGCGAGGATACCAGGATACATCTTATGTTTGATCTTCTCACTCTTTACTTTTATTTTTCATATATTGCTTCTGTTGCTCTAGTTATTTTTTATTTTTCTATTCACCCCCCTCTAGGGTTCTACAATTGGTATCAGAGCTTTGTTCTCTTGATTTGGATTTACACCCTTTGAGTGATCCATGGCCTCTAACCCTAGTATCAACACCTTCGACAATGAAGGACACTCCACAAATAGGCCTCCCCTATTTGATAGAACCAACTATAACTACTGGAAGATTAGGATGAGCATTTATCTGAAGTCCATAGATTTCTATTTATGGGATTGTGTGATAAATGATCTTCCTACTCCTTCCAGAGTTATTGAGGATATTGCTTCTGACACCCTTAGGGACACACTTACTGAAAACAGCAAGAAGCTTGCGAGTCAAGATGCCAAGGCAATGAACGTTCTTTATTGTGCTCTCGACAGTAGTGAATTCAACCGAATCTCTACTTGCAAGACTTCCAATGAGATTTGGAAGTTACTTGAAGTCACACACGAGGGTACTTCACAAGTGAAGGAATCCAAGATTAGTAGACT
This sequence comes from Iris pallida, assembly GCA_029216955.1. NCBI lineage: Eukaryota > Viridiplantae > Streptophyta > Magnoliopsida > Asparagales > Iridaceae > Iris > Iris pallida. The sequence continues at coordinate 50,904,080 of JANAVB010040619.1, forward strand.
CACGCAAGAATATGAGTCCTTTAAGATAAAGCATGATGAATCTATTACTTGCATGTTTACCCATTTTGGTGATATTATTAATCCTCTCTCTTCTCTTGGTAAGGAATATCCTGCTCATAAAAAGATCAAAAAAATTCTTAGAGGATTGACAAAAGTTTGGAGTCCTAAAGCTACCACAATCATTAAGGGGAACGACCTGACAGTCATGAACCTTGAGATCCTCATGAGTAAGCTAATAACTCATGAACTCGATATGAAGGATCAAGAGGAATCCTCCATACAAGAGAAAGAGAAGGAGAAGACCAAAGAGAAGGAGAAATCTCTTGCTCTCAAAGCTACAAAGTCCTACTCCAAGGATAGCTCCGACGACAATGCGTCGGACGACGATGAAGAAATAGCTCTCACAGCTAAGCACTTTCGGAAGTTCCTCAAATTTAACAAAGCCAACCGCTTCAAACGGGACAATGAAGAAGATCCGGCATGTTATCAATGCAGAAGACCCGAACACATCAAGAGGGACTGTCCAATGATAAAAAAGACTCAAGCAAGTACGAGAAGCCTAGCAAAGGAAGCTCGTCCTCCAGAAAATTTGCCAACACAAGCATTTGGTGTGAGAGTGACGCAAGCGACTCCGACAACGACAAAGAGTGCAAACACAATGCCAACGTTTGTCTCATGGCAACCGATGAGGTACTTGATGATCTCTCCCTAAATACTCTTACTTATGATGATTTGGAGAAAGCTATCCTTGAATTGCATAAAGAGCACAAAGGTGTTAGGAATAAATATAAGAAATCTCTAAAAGAGGTTGATGCTCTTCAACTTGAAGTAGAAAGACTCTCAAGCATCATTATTGATGTAAAGGGAAAATCTCCTGCTTCTGACACGGATGAAATAGAGTCTTTGCGACTCAAGTTTCAAGAATCTCTTGTCACCATCAAGAAAAAGGATGATGAGATTCAATCCATGAGAAGAGCTTACGAATTTGCTATGCATAAAGTTCAAGATGCTAATAGGAGAGAGTATGATACTTCTATTAAGTATAATGATCTTCTTGTAGAGAATAAAAAACTAGGTAATAAGAACACTACTCACATGCATACTCCAAGACACCTCCACACTCATCACAATGCTAGGCATACTCCTTATATGAACACTACACACAAATTCTTTTCTAACACAAGAAAAGGACCATTTGTTAAGAAAAACACTTTACATCATGCTCTTTATTATCATCATCATAATACTAATGTTAGAACTTCTCGTACTAAAGATTCACATATGCATGATTCTTACACATCTTCTTCTAAATCCTCTATAATTTGCAACTACTGTGGCTTGCTTGGACATACGACCAATTATTGTCATACAAGAAAACTTGTTGATAAGAAGGTTTTATGTGGGTTCCAAAGACTAATACTCAAGGACCCATACGATAATGGGTACCAAAATGTTCATCTTCAACTTATGTTGTAGGTGAAGAGTCCTTCTCATGCTAGAAGCAAGTGGATTCTCGATAGCGGTTGTTCACGGCACATGACCGGGGATGCTTCATTATTTATAACGCTACCGATGAAGAAGGAAGGACACGTATCCTTTGGTAACAATCTTAAAGGTCACATTATAGGAAATGGTAATATAGGTTCCCCTCCTTATCCTTGTATTAAGAATGTGTGTCTTGTTACTAATCTTAAACACAATCTTCTTAGTATTAGTCATCTTACCGATAATGGTTATGATATCAAGTTTGTTAAGCTCAAATGCTTCATTACCGATAGTTCAAATGGATCTATCGTTTATGAAGGCATTAGAGAAAACAATATCTATGTTTTGTATCTTGTCGAAGACACTAACAATGATAGGTGCTTAGTTGCTAAGAACGATGAGAGTTGCCTTTGGCACATGAGGCTCGGACACACCAACATGGATACCATCTCTCGTCTTGCTACCAAGAAGCTCGTAAGAGGACTCCCAAGTATCTCTTTCAAAAAGGATATGGTGTGTGAAGAATGCGAAAAGAGTAAGTTGACAAAGTCATCCTTCATATCTATCAACTCTGTGAGTATCTCTAGACCTCTTCAACTTATTCATATGGATCTTTTTGGTCCTAGTAGAGTTGCTAGCCTTGGAGGCAAGCTTTATGCTTTTGTTTTGGTTGATGATTTTTCGAGATTTACTTGGGTTATTTTCTTGCTTACAAAAGTGATACTTTTCGTGAATTTGTTGCTTTTTGTAAACGTGTTCAAAATGAGAAAGGCTTTTCTATTAACAAGATTAGAAGTGATTATGGAGGAGAATTTGACAATGCCGATTTCAAAAGATTTTGTGAAAAGAATAGTTTTGGACATGATTTTGCTTGTCCACGAACTCCTCAACAAAATGGTATTATGGAGAGAAAGAATAGAACCCTTGGCGATATGGCCCGGGTTATGTTAAACCAATATAAGCTCCCCCAATATTTTTGGGCGGAAGCCGTTAATACGGCATGTCATGTTATAAATAGGGTCTTGATTAGACCTATTTCTAAGAAGACTCCTTATGAGCTTTGGTTTGACAAAATTCCCTCTATTGAATATTTTAAAGTTTTTGGTTGTAATTGTTTTATTTTGAATACCAAGGATAACCTAGGCAAGTTTGAAAAAAAAGCCTATGAAGGAATATTTCTTGGATACTCTACTCATAGTAAAGGTTTTCGTATTTTTAATAAAAGAAGTCTTGTTGTCGAAGAGTCAATCAATGTCTCTTTTAATGAACTTAACTCTTCTACATTCTCCTCTTTCGAGGATATTGATGACATCTCGTTTGGGTTGGAGAACTCCTCTATTGAAGATCGTCCTTCTTCATCTAACAATAAAGTTGTGACTCCAACAAAAGAGTCTCCTCCTCTCGAGCCTCCTCAAAAGGATCTCCTAAAAGAATGGAGATTTGTCACCAATCATCCTAAGGAACTTATCATTGGGGATCCTTCCTCCAGTGTTAGCACTAGATCCTCCACTCGTGTTCTTTGTGCCAACGTGGCTTTTATCTCTCAAATAGAGCCTAAAAATGTTAATGATGCTTTTCTTGATAAATTTTGGATGATAGCAATGCAAGAGGAGCTAAATCAATTTGAGCGAAACAAGGTTTGGGAACTTGTCCCAAAACCTAGCAATCACCCTATTATTGGAACAAAATGGGTGTTTCGAAACAAACTTAATGAAGATGGATTAGTGACTCGTAACAAGGCCCGATTGGTTGCTCAAGGCTATAACCAAGAGGAAGGCATTGACTACGATGAAACATATGCTCCAGTTGCACGTCTTGAATCCATTCGTATGCTTTGTGCTTTTGCTTGTTTTAATGACTTTAAGCTCTTTCAAATGGATGTTAAGAGTGCTTTTCTGAATGGTATTATTAAAAAGAAAGATTATGTTAAACAACCTCCTGGCTTTGAAGATTTTCAATTTCCTAATCACGTGTTCAAACTCCACAAATCCCTTTATGGCCTCAAACAAGCTCCCCGTGCTTGGTATGAGCGCCTTAGTTCCTTTCTTGTTTTACACAATTTTTCAAAGGGGAAAGTCGACACAACACTTTATCAAATCCCATAATGGCACTCTCTTATTGGTTCAAATTTATGTCGATGACATTATTTTTGGTTCTACTAACAACACACTTTGTGTAGAATTTGCTAAAGTTATGCAGGAAGAATTTGAAATGAGTATGATGGGTGAGCTATCATTCTTTTTGGGATTACAAATCAAACAAGGACCCAAAGGGACCTTCATCAATCAAGCAAAATATACAAAGGATCTCCTCAAGCGTTTCGACCTTGACTCATCCAAATCAATGAGGACTCCTATGGCAACAACGACAAAGCTTGACCATGATGAAGATGGCACATCGGTTGACATTCGTAAGTATCGAGGTATGATTGGTAGTCTGCTTTATCTCACTGCTAGCCATCCTGATATCATGTTTAGTGTATGTCTTTGTGCACGTTATCAAGCAAATCCAAAGGAATCGCACTTATGTGCCGTAAAGCGTATTTTTCGATATCTCAAAGGTACCGTGAACATGGGCCTTTGGTATCCGAAATCTTTATCCTTTGAGCTTCACGGCTTCTCGGATGCAGATTTTGCCGGATGCAAGATTGACCGAAAAAGCACTAGCGGCACATGCTAATTCCTTAGGAAATCCTTGGTATCGTGGTTTAGTAAGAAACAAAATTCTGTTGCTCTTTCAACCACTGAGGCCGAATATATTACGGCCGGTTGCTGTTGTGCCCAAATTCTTTGGATGTCACAAACACTTATAGATTATAGCATTTCTCATACTTGTACCCCTATTAAATGTGATAACACTGGCTCGATCAATCTCACGAAAAATTCGATTTGTCACTCACGCACGAAGCACATTGAAATTAGACACCATTTTTTTCGTAACCATCAACAAAAGAGGGATATTCGTCTTGAATTTATTGATACTACTTATCAGTTAGCCGATATTTTCACCAAACCGCTCCCGGAAGATCGCTTCACTTTCCTTTGCCAAAAATTAGGCATTTTATCTTTTGACCCATAAATCTTTCTGGCCGGCACACCGACGGTATACGACGGTATACCGACGGTATGCCGTTTTTTGATTCAGAATTAGGTTCTGTCTCAAAACTCGGCATACCGTCGGCATACGTCGGCATACCGATGGTATGCCGGTTCGCGACGGACAGCTGTTCCAACTCAAAATCTGGGCCCACTTTTCTTCTTTCCCATTTTATTCCCTCTTCCTCTCATTAATACCCTTTCACATTAATCATTTCCCCATTTATTAACCACCTACTCCTCTCCTCTTCCCCATATCATAACTTCCAATCTTATTAACCACCCATCCCCTCCACTTTTCCATAACTCCTCCTTAATCTCCTTCATTTCAAATTCAACCTTCCCATTCCCAACTACAACCGTTCACCTCCCTCCTTCTCTATTAAAACCCTATTTTTAACTTCTTCTCCCTACACCTCTCATCCTCACCTCAAACCCTAACCTCCTCCTCCAACTTTCCTTCATGGCTAATCCGAAGCGTCCCCGCTCCTCCTCCACCTTCTTCAATCCCTTCACTCCGATGGCTCTCCCTTACGGATATGATCAACGGGTCTTTTCCTCCTCCTTGGCGGCCGAGACTTGGTTTCAATACTTCGTCCATCATAATGTCTTTAAGGGCCGAGCAATCAATTGGAATATCATCTCCGGCCATGTCTCTCTATTCGACGAGGCCGGACTATCTTGCCTCCTTCGACGTCAGATACCCGTCTACCCGCTGCCGTCCGTCTCTTCTACTGCAACTTGGTCCCGGACGACGAGCACGGCGCCATACAGTCGATGGTCAATGATCGTCATTTCCGTCTCATGTCTCGGAACATCGGCAACATCCTCGGCACTCCGGACAGAGGCGAAGCTCTGCCATCCTTGGTTGCTCTTCACTCGTCGGCGGCGTCCCCCTTCGACGAGTTCTGCCACATTATATGCAAGGGCCCCGACCCTCCTGCTATCCCGGCCCTTTCTGCACAGCTGAAGCCGTTTTACTACGAGCTCCATAGGATTGTGTGCCACACACTTTATCCAAAGGGCGACAACTATGACGCCATTACCGGCGACGCCCTGGTGTGCATGTACTACCTCTATGGAAGGAAGTCTTTCTCCTTTTCCAAGACTCTCCTTCATGCCTTCAAAGGCGTCATGCCAACGGAGAAGCAGAACCTTTATTACGGCTCCTTCATCACTCTCCTTCTGGAAGCCAAGCAAGTCGATCTCTCCCTTTGCTCCTCGGACGGCGTCCCTAACTACCTCGCTGTTTCCCGCTCCGCTAGTGGTGCCTCCACTTCGCGTGCTTCTTCTTCCCAAGAGCCGCCAGTTTCCACTCCTGCTGCTCCCGCATCTACTCCTCCCGCCTCCTGCCGCTACATGCCGCTCACTCAGAAACATTTCGACATACGTATGGCGCAGGCAGAGGAACAGATGCGGGCTCACACTCGTGGCCTTGGCACTCTGATTCAGTCCCGCTTCCATGACCAAGCATATTTTATTCAGCGCACTATTCAGGACCGGGACATGTTTCTGGATCTGAATCTTCAAGATCCAATGTACCAGGCCTCGTGCTTTTCCGATCCTAATGCCTATGGGTTTATGTACCCGGACGATATTGATCCTTATGGCACTTTTCACCAGGCTCAGGATGGTGTAGACGATCCGGCGGACGATTAGGGGTGGCTTCCTTTTGATGATGGTGTCGAATAATGAGTGTCTTAGTTTTATGTTTTGTTGTTATTCTGTCTTTTGTGGTCCTTCGGGGACCTATATTTGGTTGGATCTAGTAGTTTGCAGTCCTACGGGGACTTGGTATTTGTCTTTCTCTTGTTGGTAAACTCTCGTAGAGGAGAGTCTTTTAAATTGTCTTATGTAGTATGAGTGTCTTGCATGTATTAATCTCTAACTTCCATATATCAATACATGCTTTTTATTCTATGCACTTGTCCATATTATTGCTATATTTTATTTCTATTTTTTTTCCATCTTTGACTAAGTGACAAAGGGGGAGAAAACGTATTGAGGGGGACTTGTCTACCTACGGGGGAGTTACTCCCTGAAGATGCTATCTCTCTATTTTGTCAATTATCAAAATGGGGGAGATTGTTGGCACATTTTATTTTGATATATTAACAATATCTTCGTAGTTGAGTTTTCTATGTCTTCAGATTCATATCTTCTCAGAAGCTCTACTACATAAAGTCTTTCCTTTCAAGTGGTACCATCCTTTGCATTGAAGACTGAAGCAGATACCGGCGCTCCTTGTAGAGACGGCTTTCTACCTGCTTAAAGTCTTCGAGTCTGTACAAGGTCTAGGTATATCTGTAAACACTTAAGGACGGATGACAAGTAAAAGCATAAGTCAAAAATTAATTTCTTACAGAACGGCATAATGGCGGCATGCTCCGGCATACCGGCGGTATACCATTTTTAACGTCCACAAAGTTGCTGGAATAAATAGTCGGCATACCGACAGTATGCTCCGGCATACCGGCGGTATACCGTTTTTATCATCCATAAACTTGCTGTAAAAAATTGTCGGCATACCGACGGTATGCTCCGACATACCGGCGGTATACCATTTTGTGGACCACAAAATATTCTGTGATAAAACGTCGGCATACCGACGGTATGCTCCGGCATACCGGCGGTATACCGTTTTGTTTGCCAGAAAATATTCTGTGACAAAACGTCGACATACCGACGGTATACCGAGTTTCATAAATTTGATTTTTGAATTGCTCTGACTAACATTAATGGCCGCATTTAATGCTCTCAAACGGTCATTAATATGACCGTTACTATTTGACCGGTATACCGACGGTATGCCGCTGCATACCGACGGTATGCCGGTCTGGCTGTATCTAGAGCATTAAATGCCACTCACTCTTGGTTTCTCTATAAAAGAAAGCTCTCTCTCACGAGGCTTTCACCAACTCTTGCCATAAATTTTCCAAACAACCAAGAGCTCCACCATTAATACTCTACCAAGCTTTTAATTGTCATCCTCTTCCAAAGTGCTAGAGTATTTAAGAGTTGTAATTTTCGATCTTCACGTGTTAGAAGATCAAAAAGTTCTCTTCTCATTTGTTTGAAGTTGGCGAGCCTTCGTAAGAAAACTCGTATGTTGAAGTTGGCGAGTCTTCGGATCCAAACTCGTGTTGAAGTTGGCGAGTTCTTCGGATCCAAACTCGTGTGTACTATTTGATTAAATAGTGGATTTAAGCCGGAGAGAGTTTCGGGACTGGATTGCCTCAAGCGAGGATACCAGGATACATCTTATGTTTGATCTTCTCACTCTTTACTTTTATTTGTCATATATTGCTTCTGTTGCTCTAGTTATTTTTTATTTCCCTATTCACCCCCTCTAGGGTTCTACAAGGAGATGACAACAGTTCCACAAAGTGCATAAAAATAACTAGTACTGAAAAGACTGAAAAAGTCATGCATAAAAAGAAAGATACAATCATCATCATCATCACAAAAAGTGCTAATAAAATGTCTAACTAAAAAGTTTAGACATAAAAGAAAGCTACATCATAGATCATCATCTATCAGCTCTATCCACAATCCACCAGCTCAAGTCCGCATCACATAGGAGTGTCGTCACCGCCAGGAGCATCCGGAGGAAAATATGCAGCAGTAGGATCGAAGTGAGGGAAAGTCGTCTCATATCCGAACCTGGGTCCTGGGAAGTCGGGGTGAGGAAGTATGGTCACTGGATGTGATGGGTCATGGGAGAGACTCCAGTGGAGATCAGCAATGCCATTCCACAACACCTGAGCCTGGGTGATGTGGCAGAACTCTGAGTCAAGATAGCTCTGATGACGTTGCGCGGAGAGGGCAACAAAGTCATCAAAATGCTGATAAAATCCAGGGTCAAAACTCGGAGCAGGGGCTGGAGCAGCAGCATCAGGAGGAGGAGCCTCAGGGTCAGCATCTGGAACTGGATCAGCACCAGGAAGCAGAGGAGGAGTAGGGTATAGCCTAGACCTACTGAGCTCTATGGCTGTGGAAGAATAAGAACATGTTTGAAGATCGATTTCAAACCTTCAAAAGATAGAGGCCAAATGCATGGGATAGACGAAGTTGCGTCATGTATTTCTGCAGTTCAGCATCCAAGCCATCATGGTCTTGGAAACAAAAAATGGAGTGCCAAAGTGGATATGATACATGGCGGATAACTCCAAGAAAGTAATCTCATCAGAGGATCCTTTCTTCGGAAGAAGAACAGAAAAAATAAACATATGTAGTTCAAAGAAGTTTTGGTTAAGATTTTTATAATAGACTCTTCTAGGAACAGGTCTGGGATGGCAAAGAAGTTCTTTGAAGGAATCGAGAGTGACACCTTCAGGGAATTGGATGTGATGGATATCCACTAATTCTTCACCTACATCAGGAACATGGAAGTATTCACTAATGTCGGTGGCCCTGAATTCTAGTTCTTGCCCAGCAACGCAAGAATAGAAATTTACGTTAGGTTTTACTTGCAAGTTGCAGTAGAACATACGGACAACGTTATCATAGATATTCTCGGCTACTTCGAAAAAGTCACGAAAGCCAAGGCGGTCGAATATGGGAGCGTATTCAGAAAATATAGTAAAGTTCACACATGCTCCAGCACATATTCTGTGACCAGAAAAGGAATCAAACCAAAGGTCCAAAAATTCCTTGTCAGAAAATAGACCGGAATCAAAATCATCAGAACCTATGGGTCTAGCTGGACTGAATACATTAGTGGGGACATAGTCAGAAGAGGAAGATCCTGCATGTGAGGAATCCACCTTTCTTTTCTGACTCTTAGGTGCCATAGATGAGAGGAAGGAGATAATGGACTACCTTGACAAAAGGAGGAAGAAGATGAAGAGGAACAGCCCACAAACTCCTGAGAAGCTTGAAATGAAGGAGGATGAAGAGCTTTTGGGAGTAAAGGAGGCTAATTCTCGGTTTTATGGTATGAAAAAGTGGAAGAAAGAAGGAGTATAAATAAGGCTAGGGCTGGCTGTTCGGTTCTGGAAGCTGAACAGCACGGACCGAACTTGGTCCGAACTCGGTCAGAGTTCGGTCCGAGTTCGGCTGCTTGTATTTCCAATGCCATAAATGTAGTATTGGTTTTTAAAAATTGAATTTATGACTGTTGACTTCTTCATTTAATAACTTCTATTACTTTGGGTTAGCTGTAGGGGCCGGATCCCAGCTAGCGGTAGTCCGAAGACTAGTGCAACGTATCGCTTCAGGCTATTTACACCTGTATGACAGAAGAACCCTTTCGGCTTGTACCCAAAATCATTTTCGTTAAATAAATTATGAAGTTTCGAGTCATAAAAATAAATTTAATTACCATACTACACTATAAATCTAAAAATTCAAGTATGCCGAGCTCTCGCCTCATTATGTCAAAACGGTCTTCAGCCAGTGGCTTTGTAAAAATGTCTGCTAGTTGATGATCTGTGTCAATAAACTCTAGGCAGATATCCCCATGTTGTTGATGATCACGTAAAAAGTGATGACGAATCTCAATGTATTTTGTGCGTGAGTGACAAACAGGGTTCTTAGTCAGATTAATAGTGCTAGTGTTATCACAATAAATAGGAATCTTAGTGTAGTGCAGATTGTAGTCTTCTAGGGTTTGCTTCATCCATAAAATTTGAGCATAGCAACGTCCTGCGGCAATATACTCAGCCTCAGTAGTTGATAATGCTACAGAATTTTGCTTCTTGCTAAACCAAGAGACTAAGGCCTTTCCTAGGAAAGGACATGTACCGCTGGTACTTTTACGGTCTACTTTGCATCCTGCAAAATCCGTATCCGAGTAACCTATCAGGTCAAAGAATTTGGTTTTAGGATACCACAAGCCGATTGTAGAAGTTCCCTTAAGGTATCAGAAGATACGCTTAACGGCACTTAGGGGTGATTCCTTAGGATTTGCCTGGTATCGTGCACATATACAAACACTGAACATAATATCAGGACAACTAGCAGTTAAATATAATAAGCTACCAATCATACCTCGATACTTATGCTGGTCGACAGGTTTGCCACTTTCATCAGTATCAAGCTTTGTGGATGTAGCCATTGGAGTTCCGATAGGCTTTACATTATTAAAGTCGTACTTTTTCAGTCTGTCCTTCGTATACTTGGCTTGATTGATGAATGTTTCTTTTGAGTGTTGTTTGATCTGGAGTCCTAGGAAGAAGTTCAGCTCTCCCATCATACTCATCTCAAATTCACTCTGCATACACTTAGCAAACTCTTGACAAAGTTTTCATTAATAGAACCGAATATAATGTCATCAACGTATATTTGCACAAGAAGAATGTCATCATTTAAAGATTTGATAAACAAAGTTGTATCAATTCTTCCTTTTGAAAAACCATTATCAAGTAAGAAGGCACTTAGGCGTTCATACCAAGCATGATGTGCTTGTTTGAGTCCATATAGTGCTTTCTTAAGTTTGAAGTTGTGATCAAGTTTTTGAAAATCTTCAAAGCCAGGAGGTTGTTTCACAAAAACTTCTTCTTTTAGAAATCCGTTCAAAAATGCACTTTTTACGTCCATTTGAAATAATTTAAAATCATTAAAACATGCAAATGCACAAAATATACGGATAGCTTCTAGTCTAGCAACATGAGCATATGTCTCGTCATAATCAATACCTTCTTCTTGATTATAACCTTGTGCCACTAGACGTGCTTTGTTGCGTAGAACTTGTCCATCTTCACTAAGTTTATTTTGGAACACCCATTTGGTACCGATTATCGATTGACCAATAGGTTTAGGAACGAGTTTCCAAACTTGGTTTCTCTTAAATTGATTTAGTTCCTCTTGCATGGCATTAATCCAAAACTCATCAGAAAAGGCATCTTCTATATTCTTAGGTTCTATTTGGGAAATAAAAGCTATATTTGCTGCTATTTCAGAATCTCTAAGAGAGGAGCGTGTACTTACATCTTTTGATACATCATCTATGATGAGTGTCTCTGGATGATCTGGTAAGAACTTTAAAGATTCAAATTTATGAGCCAGATCTTCTATAGGACTCTTATCGGTTTTGCTTGTACACCTTCATCATCACTGTCGCTAGATCTGTGACTATTGAGTTCATCAAAAGTAACGTTAATATATTCTTCAACAATCATAGACCTTTTATTAAAAATTATATATCCCTTACTCTTAGCAGCATATCCGAGAAATATCCCTTCGTTTGCTTTAGAGTCGAACTTACCCAAGTTGTCCTTGGTGTTCAGGATAAAACAGCAACATCTAAAAACTTTAAAATAAGAAATGTTTGGAATCCTTCCAAACCAAAGTTCATATGGTGTTTTCTTCGAGATAGGTCGAATTAACACCCTATTTAAAACATGACAAGCTGTGCTAACAGCTTCTGTCCAAAAATATTTTGGAAGATTATGTTGATTCAGCATGACTCTAGCCATTTTGCTTAGAGTACGGTTCTTCTGCTCCACAACACCATTCTGTTGAGGAGTTCTAGGACAAGAAAATTCGTAGTAGTACCCACTATCATCATAAAACTTTTTGAAATCAGTATTTACGAATTCGCCACCATGATCACTTCGGATACGAGTAATCATGAAGCCTTTTTCGTTTTGTACCTTTTTGCAAAATATCTGAAATTCAAAAATAGCATCACTTTTGTTTGATAAAAAATAAACCCAAGTAAAACGAGAGAAATCATCAACAATAACAAAAGCGTAGAGCTTACCGCCAAGACTAGCAACTCTACTAGGACCAAATAAATCCATATGTATCAACTGCAAAGGTCTAAAAGTACTTACAGCGTTGATGGATTTAAATGTAGACCTATGTGCTTTGTTCTTTTCACAGTCAGCACATACCATATCTCTCTCGAATGGAATCTCGGTGAATCCTTTTTCCAACTTCTTAGTGCTCAGTCGTGAGATAGTGTCCATATTTGCATGCCCTAGTCTCATATACCATAGCCAACTTTTATCTAAATTAGCTACTAGGCATCTTCCTGCATTATTAGTACTCTCCAAAAAGAAAACATAAATATTGTCTTCTATAATCCCTTCATATACAGGATTACCAGATGACATACCATATATGGTATATTTGTCTTTTACAAAGTTGATACCATAACCATTATCAGCCAAATGACTTATGCTTAGTAGGTTATGTTTCAATTCTGTAACTAGACAATCATCTTTTATTACAGGATAAGGAGATATACCAATAGTGTCATTGCCAATTATATCACCTCTTAGATTATTTCCGAAGGTGACGTATCCTTCTTTCTTCATCGATAGCGTGACGAATAAAGATGCATTACCAGTCATGTGCCACGAACATCCGCTATCGAGGATCCACTTGCTTTTAGCATGAGAGGGTTGAGGGTCCACCTACAAAACAAGTAGATGAATCCTTTGGTACCTATTTACTGAAGGGTCCAAATTGATTAGTCTTAGGTCTCCAAAATAAAGTACGATTGTCAACAAATTTTCTTGCTAAATAATACTGTGATATGTGTCCATGAGTACCACAATAAGTGCAAGTGAGTTTAGAAACAGTGGTAGTTGAAACTGTGCTGACATACTTATTTGGTTTCTTTGAAAACCTATAAGTGAAAGCATGGTGATAGTCGTGTTTCTTTCGTGCTTTCTGATTTTTAGTCCTCTTAGGTGTATGCTTAGCATTAGAACTAAACTTAGGCTGTGTCACAGGTATTGCCTGTTTGTCTAACTTGATTTTTAACTTTTTAGAAACCGCAACAGACTCTTCATATTTAGCAGTCATGTCTGAGAGTCTTTGTTCTGTGACTAAGTGCTTCTTCTTCTCTATGTCATATAACTCTTGTATTTTGACATAGTCTCTTTTTTTCTTATCAACCTTGAGAATAGCCTCATGATAGTCTACCTTGAGTTTGGCTATCTCTTCCGTGTTACCAGTCGTAGACGTCTCTTTAATGTCTTCAATAAGACTGGACAGTCTAGCTATCTCGGTTGTGTATGCCTTAATCTCTTTTTGAGATTACTTATACTTGTCAAGCACAGTTCTATGTTCTTCAAGTAGTTTGCTAAAGGCATTTTCTAATTCATCGAAAGTAAAGTCATCATACAAAGGGTTTGAGGATACCTTATCAAAAGCCATAAGACAGACATTGGCATTTCTACTGGGTCTGTCTTCTTCCTCTGTGTCACTGGCATCACTTTCATGCCAGATGCTTGTGTTAGCATACTTTTGACTGGTTGTTGCTTTTCTGCTTGATCTTGATCTATCGTATGGACTGCTTTTCTTCGAAGTTGGACAGTCCTTCATGTGCCCTGATTTCTTGCATCCAAAGCATATTGTTTCATTTTTATTGCTTTCTTGGATATCTTTCTTCATTCTGTTTGATTTCTCAAACTTTAAGAATTTTTTGAAGTTCTTCACTAGTAGGGCTTGTTCATCACCACTTGATGATTCTTCCTCAGAATCATTGTATGTAGATTTTCTGGCTTGAGCTTTGAAGGCAATAGACTTTTCTTTTGGGGTTGCTTCTTCAAACTCTTGCAGATCAAGCTCATGGGTCATGAGCTTGCCCATCAGTATTTCCAGAGACATGGTGGTGAGATCGTTTCCTTCAATGATTGCTGTTGCCTTCGGGTTCCAGTTCTTGGTTAGAGCCCGTAGCACTTTTCTGATCTTCTCATGATTACTGTAATCCTTACCAAGAGATTGCAAAGGATTAGTAATATCAAGAAAACGTGTGAACATCTGTGTAACTGACTCATCGGATTTCATCTTAAAAGATTCATACTCCTGTGTTAGTCTATTAATTTTGGATTCCTTCACTTGGGAAGTAACTTCATGAGTTACCTCAAGAAGTTTCCAAATCTTATGAGACGTTTTACAGGTTGAAACTCTGTTGAATTTTGTTTTGTCAATTGTAAGAACAGTGCGTTGATGGCATGAGCATCTAGACTAGCCTTTGCTTTTTCAGCCTCTGTATATTTGTCATGAGGCTTGTCTACAAGCTGTCCATCAACTACTGTAGGTGCCAGTTTTTTATAACCGTCAACAACGATTGACCAAAGATCAAAGTCAAGAGACTTTAAGAAGAAAGTCATTTATGCTTTCCAGTAGGTATAATTTGTACCATCAAATAGTGGGGGTCTATTTGTGGATTGTCCTTCACCATTGAATATTGATTTTACGGCTGCCATATATACTCTCTGAGGTTTGTTATATTAGAATATAACCCGCTCTGATACCAATTGTAGGACCTTGAGCACCTCTAGAGGGGGGGTGAATAGAGTGAGTGTAAGTACAGCAGTAAATAATCACCAATTTAAAAAATTTAAACAGATAACTATGACAGTAAGTAAGAGACAGTTAATAAATATAACAAGAGATAGAGAGATCAAACTCAGTGACACGACGATGTATACTGGTATCCCTCTGAGAGGACTAATCCAGTCTCGAGTACTCTTGCTCGATGTTAATCCACTAAGGCACAAGCTAATTGAGAGCTTGCAGTCTCTAACAATACCGTGTTTGGTGACAAGTACACGACCAACTTCATAACACCGTGCTTGGTGACGAACGCACAATCGGCTCCACAACAGAGATAATTTTTGTACTTTAAACAACCTCTTTACAACTCTTGAGAACCAAAAGACTCTGGATCGAAATAGATATTACTGGCTTTTGGCTAAGAGGAGTGTAGGTGTGATATGAAAACTTTTGATCGGGTGAAAACACTTATTAAATAGAAAAGAGAAGATGAAGAATGAATGAGTGATTTAAAATAAAAACTCTCTTCTATTTATAGGTGTTTTCTGAAACCAAACTCAGGCAGAGTTCTAGCAGAGTTCTGATGCAAAGATTTCGTATATGAACGTTGCATGCAGATTTGGAGGCAACAAATATTTGAATTTAAACAAACCGAACTCGGGCAGAGTTCGGACCGAACTCGGGCAGAGTTCGGACCGAACTCGGGCAGAGTTCGGACCGAACTCGGGCAGAGTTCTATCTAGGAAAATGTTGAATATTTGTCAAATTCTGTTGCAAAAATGGATTTAAACTTTTTGGTGGATGGAGTATGAATAGTAGGCTTTATAGAAAAGTGGACTAAGATTAACCTAAGCCAGTATTACCTAGTCGATCTTACAATTTATATCCTAGACTCAATAAAGATAAAATAAATAATAAATTGTAAAATAACTCGGACTGGATTCCAATGAAAGTAAGCTTCAGACTGATGATTTACGTGCTTGATGATGCAGTAGTACACTTGTTGATATTGATTTCACAAGTCCTGAAATGATTAGCAGTAGTTCGTATATTTTTTGTATTGACTTAAGTTCATGTCGATTATTAAATCGGGTGTGACCATGAAATGGGCCAACAATCTTCTGGGTAAACTTTTTTCCGTAGGTGAGGCGTCGTGACCGGCATGCAGAGGTGTGGTCCTATGCCGTGCTCTAGAGAGTATATCGTATCTATGTAGTAGTTTACAGATTGATAGACATCGGAGTAATTCAAAGATAAACCTTTACTAAAAAAATATGCAAGTTTTTCTTAGGGATAACATCATCCGCTGAAGGTACATTATTATGAGTATTGATATACTCATTGAGAGGATCATCATCTGGAAGAGGAGCCACAGTCTTGGCCAAGTTCACCACGTAGGGCAATTCTTCAGGATTGGGAGGACGGACTTCAGCAGGTTCCTCATGAGTGTCTTACGGAGAGTGATGGTCAATGGTTTGACCTTGTCAGGGTTCTTCTTTTTTATCCAGATTGTGAGAGGCTTCGGATTACTTTTTGGAGCAGTACGTCCTTTGACTCAGATAATCAGGGGACCATCATTGGAGGATGAACTTGCTTCAGCTTTATTGTCAGCTTCGTTGCCGTCATCCTTGGGGGCTGAGATTGGTAAAGTACCGAATCTCCATATTAGGCTTCGATGCCCTTAAAAGGATCGACATCGGCAAACTCCGTCTTCACGACACCGTCGCTGTTGACGTACTTGAAGCACTGGTAAAGTGTGAAAGGAACGATCATGTTCTCGTGTATCCATGGACGTCCCAAAAAGACATTGTAGGATACATTAGCATCGATCACATAGCAGGAAACCTCCGTTCAGAGATCACCAATCTGGCACTTGAGATGGATCTTGCCCAGCGTGTGGCTTTGACCAGCATTAAAAGCCATGATAGTTGTATTGGTTGCAGATAGCTTGTGCAAAGGGATTCTTAGAATTTGAAGTAAACTTCTAGGAATGATGCTGACGGAGGATCCTAGATCGATATGCATGCGGTCCACCTTGATCGCCCCGATATACCCTGTATAGTACAGGGGTCTATCATGACGATTATTTTTGAGTAGCATGTCCTCCTGTGAAAGGTGATGTTGGGCACCACTTCCACGGTATTGTGGCTGTGGGGACATGAGACAGGGTCTTCAGCGTGAGCTTTAACTTCAGCGAGATAAGAGTCGGCATGTAGTAATGCCTCACTTAAGGCCATTCGTATTTCTTTGGAGAGTCACAATAGATCGAACATAGACAACCTGGCAGGTGTATTGGCCAGCTGTGTCAGTATGTCAAAGTTGTAGGGCCGATCCATGCCTTCGAGAGCTGACGCCTTCAGAGACTTGTCAAAACGTGTCTCCTTCTGCTTGGCTTTGTCGGTAGTTGAAGGCTTAGACGGGCTGGCTTCTGAGCTTGTGGGGGCAGCAGGAGCTTGAGAAGGTACTGCTTCTTCTTGTGCAGGATCGTACGTCCGAAGATAAGTCTTTTCCGATCGCGTCTCGCCAGATAGAACCTCGTAGATGGGAGAAGACACCATATGGCATGACTTGTATTTCTTTCCCCTTTTTGCTTTGGGAGTACCACCCCCTGTGTCATCTCTTGCACAAGGTCCGGATGGACCCATATGATCTCACCACGTTCAGTCGTGAGTGGCACCAAGGTTAAGTTGCGAGTTGGTGGTAGGTTGACGACTTCCATTATCGCCTTGGGGATCGGGACCACGCCGTCTGGAACTTCTGTGGGAGGAAAGTCACCAAACTGAAGAGAGATCATGTTAGAAGATATGATCTTGTCTTCAGCTTCGAGGTTGATCACTTGGCTGTCGATAAGCTGTTATATCTTCTTCTTCAGGATGATGCAGTCCTTGGTGGAATGATGCACGTACTGATGATAGAGATAGTACTTGGGATCGTTTAGTTGGTTCGCCTCTGCAGGACATCGTGGTGAAGGTAATGTCAGTTTATTACCCTTCGTCAATGTGTGAAAAATGGTAATGACATCGTCTTCGTCAAAGGAGAAGGTCTCCTTAGGCTTGTCGGAGGCTCCCTTAGAATTGAAAGCTCCTTTGGAAGTGTCGACCTTCAGGACTTCTTTCTTTTTACCCCCACGGACAGGGATAGTTTGAGGATGCTTGCCCTTGTCTTTAGATTTGGGTATTTTTAACCCCAGTAATTCTAAATTAGGAATGTCATTTTTAGCAGCATCAGCGGCCCCAATGAAAGTGGGCCATGTATCATACTTATGTATACCCAGACAGAACTTTACTGTAGGAAGGAAGTTATGTCAACAAGTATCCATAAGTTCTGAGTCTGGTATGCCGAAGGAAATCTTCAGTGCTAGCCGCCTGAAGCGTTCGATGAAGGCAATGACAGACTCAGTCCTCCTTTGCTTTGTCTCGATGAGGGTGGACATACTAACGTGTATGCCACTCTCGTAAAACCTGTTGAGGAACAACCTCTCCAAGTCTTTAAATGAATTGATACAACCGTCAGACAGACGGCAAAACCATTCAAAAGCTACCCCATGCAAGGTGCTAATAAAAAGCTTTGACAAGAATGGATCATCCCTGGGTAAGTATAGAGTCTGCGTGTTGAAGTATGTCATGTGTTGACGAGAAGAAGTCAACCCGTCAAATGAATTTAGCATCAGCGGCTTGTAGTTCGGAGGGCAAGTAGCATTCTCCCATTCAGGAGGATAAGATTGAGATATCCCCATCTTCTGAAGCTCGTCTTTATATGAGATGGTATCGCGACGGGCGACCAGGGAATCAATTGCATCCTGTTGATTAAGCAAGTGTTAGAAAATGGCTGCTGAACGGTTGTCAGGCGTCGTTGGCGATGGACCACCCCCAGTATTTATAAGATTTGGGGGAGGCACAACGGAATGATACTCCTTTTGTAGTAAAGAAGGGTTGTTGTTATGAGCCGGACTAGCGTGAGCCGAGGCATTTTATTGAGGTAGAGGGATTGCCCCGGCAGCTTGGACCGCCATGATACTGGTAAGCATATCAGTGATCTTGGCGAATGCCGTTTCAAGACCCTCTAGCCGTTTGCTGGTCTGATCACTGGCTTCTTCAGGTCTTTCTCCGTCTGCCATGTATGTAGATAACATGCGAGGATGAACAGAAGAAATTATACAATTGGTGCTGATGATGTCTGTCTCTGAGTTGACAAGTCCCTCATCTTCAGGTAAAGGAGGTAGATAGTCGCTATCAGATTCGGAGGGATCATCGTCCTCTGGAAGGCTACCCCTAGTGTGAAGGTCATCCGCTTCAGACTCTGAGGGAATACTACCCCCAGCTTGGGAGTCCTCGTCATCTATACGGAATCTTGTCTTTGATCGAGTACCTATGTACACTCCTTCAGATATGACAGCCTGCTGGCCATCTGTTGGTAAACTTCTTCTCCTTCTCATAGAACTGAGAGAGAAAGTTGGGTTTGTGGTCCACCGTCTTTGATTGGAGATTCCATAAGGGGGACCCCATGAAGCCATGTTGGTTGAGACACACAGCGGCTTTTCATCGTCAGAAAAATGCAGTAGTCGAAACACGGACTGTCTCTGAGGCACTCTTGTTGCTTTGGAGCAGCAACAGTTGATGACAATACTGGTGCACGGATGTGCACCATGAATTGTTATGTCCTCCCTCGCTTTACGCTTATGATTTATCATGTCGCGCAAGTCAGCAGAAGGGAGTTTTGCCTTAAAACCCATGTTACATGCATTGCTGAGCTTTGCATGTGGGTTTGTAAGGAGAGTTGGCACATCCAGACTTAGTTCACGTGCAGGGGCAACCCCACACCTAAGTTCTGTGATGTCCTTGAAGATAGCCCCGTGCTATACGCGTTGGGGCCTGTCTTTTTGCTGTGGGCGCATAGGCCTTGGAGACTGGATTTGGGCCCATGCTTCTTGGTAGCATGTCTGAGCCCCCTCAATATGGGCGCATAGTATGGATCAGTCGAGCCTGGGTGCATAGCCTTGGGCGCAAGACCCTGGATGCCCAGTCTGTTGAAGACAGAAGCTTTCTGATTTGAGCTATGCGCCCAAACACCCCCTTGGACGCATAGCTTTGGGCGCATGCTTGGTGAGCCTAGCTGGGTTTGCCCAGAGTGTCGAACACTCCGATTCTTGGCATCATAGTACTTTCCTTTGCCAAGTCTCGAGCGTCGAACACTCTGTTGTTGGTTGCGCAAGAAAGAAGTCGCTGGGCTAGTAGAGCACAGAATGGTGTGAGCCTTCTTCACTTGGGGAGCACAGAATGGTGTGCCCATGTGACAGAGTCCTCCAGTTGCATATCTGCTATGACACTGGCAGGATATGCACAGCGAGCCTTCGGAAGCCAAGTCTTGCGAGACTTGTTTGGCTTTACTGATTTTGAGGGAGTAGAGCCATCCCTCGAGAGCATCTCTTCGAACGCCTGTTGATCGAACTTTACGATCAGCATCTTCTGAGTGCTCCCCACTTTGTCGGTATCGAATTGCGTCACCACCTTCTCGTCAGAGGAAAAGGTAGTCCCCAGCAGAGTTACCATTTTTGTGGACACACATAAAAAGAAGAAGAAATGCTGTCTTTTCTTTATTGGCGCAAGGCACCACAAATTGAGTACACCTGAGAGATCCTGCGCTGAGGATCTCCGAGTACAAAAAAGAATTCTGGGGAATAAAATGATGGAGATCGAGCGGCAGTTGCTCATTTACTCCGTTGACACTCCGATTACAAAAGTGGGAGAAAACCTAAGAAAATTGCTAACTCCCGGCTCACTGGCAAGAAGTGCAACAATTTGGCTCTTGAAAATGCTCTCCGTTCTGCGTTTTGAAGAGGGATAAGACCCTTTTTTATAGTAGTTTCTGAGCTGGAATGATGTTATGCCCCCACATGAGAAAACAGACTGGTTTTTATGTGGGCGCATGGTCTTGCTTTGGCCGCATAGGATGTAGGCGTATGCAAGCTGCGTAGTCGTGGGTTGATCGTGGTGCTGATGTGGCCGCATGCTTTGGTACACGACTGCTCGTGGAGACTGACGTGGTCGTACGCTTCGGTGCACGTTTTGATCGTGGCTTTGACCGAGTCGGGAGATGTTTTGGCTTGGGCGCATAGCCCTGTTTCAGGCTATGCGCCCTCCTTCTGGGGGAGCTTGTCTTGGGCGTATAGAGCTTCACAGGGTGGTTTGGGCGCATAGAGCTTCACAGGATGGCTTGGGCGCATATGACCTCATTGGCTTGGATGCATATGTTCTCATTGGCTTGGGCGCATAAGGCTTCATTGCTGAAATTTTCATGCTTCTACAACTATAAGATCTTACGACGGTGACAAATGCGTCAGGGTTGAAGCCGAGCCTTAAGTGGATGGTGTCGAGCACGACGAGGGTGGTGCTATGACCGTCGAGGGAGGAGTCGCTGGTTTTGTCGAAGTGACCTATGCGGGGCCCATTATGGTGCTCCCATACTTTTTCGTAATATAATATCCCGCAGATATATATATATATATATATATATATATATATATATATATATATATATATATATATATATATATATATATATATATATATGGTGAGATTAAAAAGCGGTGGGGCATATGTCCACTCTTTCAATTCAACTTCAAGTGATGTAACAAAGGGTGGTTTCATAATATGAAATCACCCAGGTGGTTTTGGAACATTTCTTTTATATATATATATATATATATATATATATATATATATATATATATATATATATATATATATATATATATATATATATATATATATATTGGAAAAATGGTAAATTTTATTCCAAACTCAACACATAGTCATACAATCAGAGTGGGTCTCCCACTCATCAGGTTTTCATAGCTTTTACATCAAAATTAATATTATGGAGGATGCCTACAGGAGTAGGGGTGAGTATTCAGTTTATTCGGTTCTAACCGAACCGAATAACCGAAGATCGAATTGGACCGAAACCGAATAAGCAAAACCGAAACCGAACCGAACCGAATTAAATCGATTCAGTTTTCGGTTTATTCGATTTTTGGGTTTATTTGTGTTTTTTTGTTAATATATATAATAACTAAATATACCTAAATATATTTATTATATACCTATATATATATATATATATATATATATATATATATATATATATATATATATATATATATATATATATATATATATATATATATATATTTAGTATATACCTATAATTAATACCTATATATATAGGTATATACTATAGGTATATACATATAATATATATATATAAATATATATATATATAAATATATATATATATATATATATATATATATATTTTTATATATATATATATATATATATATATATATATATATACATATATTATATGTATATTTAGTTTATATATATATATAAACTAAATATATATATATATAATATACATATATATATATAATATACATATATATATATATATATATATATATATATATATATATATATATATAAACTAAATTTTTTATTCGATTTTCGGTTTTGGATCGAAACCGAAACCCAAAACCGAAACCGAAACCGAATAAGAAAATTTAGTATTTTCAAAACCGAAACCGAACCGATTTTTTTTTAAAACCGAACCGAATTCCTTATTCGGTTCGGTTTTCGGTTCAAAACCGAATAATGCTCACCCCTATACAGGAGGGGTGGTAAGTCCCTCAAAGATGCTATGATTCATTTCCCTCTATACATGCTAAACAGCAGCAGCCAGCCGAATTTTAGCGCTCTTAAACCAGACCTGCCCTCTCCCTCTTCGATCACGAATCCCATTGATGATATATTCGATCTCCCTACCAGTGTCACATCCGCCCAGCATACGACATTGTTCATTCCAGATGTACCAGGACACCTCACACTCAAAGAATAAGTGTCACATAGATTTATTATCCAAGTCACATAGCACACACTTTGGGTTGGGCATCTGGATCCCAAATAAGATGAGTCTGTCCCTCGTCAGACGGCGATCCAGAAGTAACCGGTAGACACAAAGCTGCATCTTTCTGGCCAGGCCCTTGTACCATATGAATTTATAGTTTGCACTAGTAGAAAAAGTACGACGTACAAGATTGTAGCAGTTGTGGAACCTAAACTCTCTAGAACCCCCAGTATCACCCGCGGATCCCAGATCCAACAATCAGCTGGCTGCCAATGATCAATTCCGATCGTGCGAATAACCTCTCCAAGTTACTCAGTATGGTGGTAGGTCTCAGGACTCCAAACTCCATTCTTGATAATGTGCAGGCAGGTCAGCCCCCTACCAGCCTCACTGTGCGATCGGTCTCCCAGGATCTCTAACAGAGATTGACGCTCTAACATGGGTCCAGTCAGAGGTCCGTTCCAACTCTTTCTCCCATAGTCCTCCTGATGGAGGATTTGATTACAGCTCTATATCGCAGGATATGCTTGAAAGTAACAGAATTGTTGTTGTTGATGGAGCAGGTCCAGAAGTTGTTTTGCTTCACATATTTACCATGCATCCAGTCAGCCCAAAAAGACCCCCTTTTAAAGAACCTCCATGCCAGCTTCAGAGCCGAGGCCTCCCTGATCTCCAGCAAGGGTCTAAGTCCCACCCCTCCCTCCTTCCTCGGGCGGCAAAAAAAACAGATCAGAATAATGCATCTCTGAGATTCGAACTTGCAACCATTCTAAAACAAGACATACTCTCAAACCACCAGGCCATAACATAACTGCTTTATATATATATATATATATATATATAGAGAGAGAGAGAGAGAGAGAGAGAGAATGTGTGTGTGTATGTGTGTGTGTCTCTCCATTAAGCATGGACTTTGGCTGAGCAAATGAGCAAACTTAATTCTAAACGTTAGATTATGTTTAAGTTAATGTAAACGGTCGTGATTGTTTTTATTTGATGTATGAAATTTCAATGGTTAGATCATATGAAAATTTAATCTTACGGTGAAGATGAAAAATAATGAAATGAGAGGGTTACTTGGAGGAGGGCTTGGAATTGTGATGATTTTTTTACTGGCCAAGAACGTCTACTTGGCGGAGGGCTTAGAATTATTGTCAGAAATGAAATCAAAGAGGAACATAAGTGGCGACCAAGCGACCTTCCTTTTTGTGGTCTTGTCATGTTGCCATCTTCGCTTCGTGAAGATAATTTATGGGGCGGTCATAGATATGGACTTCGATTCCGTCGTTATGATATACAATACGCTCATCGATACATATTCGTGCATCGGGCATGTCGAGCTCGCCAAACATGTGTTTAAAGGGATGAAATAAAGAGATGTCATCACATGGAATTCAATGATAGGTGGCTACACTAGATGTAAATCCATGAAAATGCTCGCTCGCTCTTCGGTTGGATGCCGGTAGTTAAAGGATACTGTGTCTTGGAGTACCATGATAGTCGATATATCAGGAACGAGCAACCCAAGAAAGCCATCAACGTCTACAGGAAGCTTCACACCGAGGGCTTCGTAGAATCCGATAATATCATTTTGGTCAGTATCCTAATTGCATGCTTGATCTAGTCTAAGTGCGTTAAAAGAGGGATCATGACTAAATCAATAGCAATGATATAGAACTCGATAACCCTCTAGCCACAACGATCATCGACATGTACTCAAAATGTGGATGAATTACCAGGGATCTAGAGCTTTTCCAAGTTACCACTTTAGGGATGTCCTCAGTTGGATTGTGAGATGTCTAGTTTCGCAATAAATTATGATGTTGAAGGAGCTCTGCGACTATTTAAGCCGATGACAATGAAACCTAATCCCATTTTGTTCCTCACTATTCTGAAGGCTTGTGCGCATGTCAGATTGGTGAAGGAAATATCATTTATACTAGCATGATAGAAGAACATAAACTTGAGTCAAAAATGACTCATGTAGGGTGTATGTTGAATTTGTTAGGTAGAGCTGGACATCTCAATGAAGCCTTGGAGTTTATAGTGAGGTATGGATATAAAGTGGTTGATATTAGTGTATGGGAGCTTTGTTGGGTGCACGTAAGATCCATGGGAATGTGGAGCTGGGTGAGATGACAGCTGAGGAAGAAGGATAATAGGTCCATGCATCCTAGTTGTAATAGCACTTTGTCCTTCTTCTCGTCATCGTGTTCTTCATCATCCTAGCTGTAATAACATGATAGATGAACTCGTTGATGGATATGGGTACTCACACCACGTGCACGATATCGTATCGATACAAGATACATGAATATGAAATATATGATACATGAACAAGTACATGCATACAAGTATAACATGAATATGTAGTGACATCTATTGAACTCATTTCTTTCAAGAGCACAATAAAGAGCATTCATTGATTTGGCATCAAGGCTTTCTGCCTTTTTATCACTATCGATATATTAAACATGGGGTTTATCTACTATTGAGCCATCGATCAACATTTGATCCTTTTTTAGCCATTAGTATCTCTACTCCAAAGATCGAAGTCCAACGATTTCAAGTATATGCTCATCATAGCTTTACAGTCATGTAGAGTATCATTCACCATGGTTGGTGTTGAAAACTAGGAGTAGTTGCCATATGATCTACTATTAGGAGTTAAGTCCAAAAATAAAAGCAATTGGTATGATACCAATTGTAGAAACTCTAGGGGGTGATTGGGGTATTTAAAAACGAGGCAACACAACTGGCAGTAACAAGAGCAATTTATATATAAGTGCAAGAAATTAAACGCTCAATGTATCCTGGTGTCCTTTTCGAAGGTACTACAGCCTCCGAACTCACTCCATATTTAATCCGTTATTAGAACAATAGCTTGCAACATGAGCTTTGATTCGAAGCTTGCCAACTTCTTACACTTGAGTTTTGATACGAAGACTCAACTTCTTCTTTGAAAGAAAGGGTTTTGATCTTCAAATACTTGGAAGGTCTCAATTACAACTCTTGAATAATCTAACACGATTTATGGATGACAATTGAAAGCTTGGGAGAGTAAATGTGTTTTGGCCTTGGTGCTTGGGAGATTTAATGCTCAAAGGATTGATCTTAATGAGGGCAAGACAGTAACTTCAAATACAAAGGCAAAAAGCATTGCATTTAATCCACAAACTGCTCTGCAGGCGGTTTATCATTGGTATATCGCTCTACACAGTAATAAATATAAAACAACTAATTTTATAGTCGTTGTAATGCATTTAATGTGAATAAGTAGGCTGACCAGTATATCACGATATACCGTCGGTATACCAAAATTGTCCATACTGTCATAGTATATTTATTTATGTTTTATTTAATTATTCTCACCTTTAATTTTTTTATTTTATTGTTTTTCTTTAAATCAATTCTCCTTTTCACTTTCGTCCGCATGTAAATTATAATTTTGCACATGATGCCCCATCCAAGTGGCATTCATGCATGAAAGAGGGGCCGTGTGTCATTCCCCTCTCATGACTAAGCCTAAAGGGCATTCTAGTCATTTTCTTGCCTTGTCATTTATATGAATAAAGAGGAAGAATTTTTTTTCATTCTCCCCTTTTGATTACCAGGTGACATATTCTTCTTCTTCTTTTCTCCTTCTTCTTCCTCTCTTTTCTCCTCCCCTTATGCTGTCGCTGCGTTTGCTGCTACTGTCGCTGCTGCTGCGGGCGGCAGCTGCCGCCGCCGTCGCTGGCCGCCGCCCCCCTGACCTCCTCTCCCTTCTTTTCTCCTCTTCCTCTCCATCTTCCACTTATGGCATTCTTCTCCTTTTTTTTCCTTTTTCCTTCATTTTTTTTGATTATTAATTAAATCTCAATTTTGTGTAGGAAGGTCCTGAATTGGGTCTTAGAAGAGAATTTTCTCTTAGGGAGCATCCAAAACCCAAGGCAAGCTCTCCACACTCTCATTCTCTTGCTTCCTTGTCCATAAATAAATTTTCTTTCATTATTAATTTTTGGACAGAAATTAATTATGTTAATAGGTTCTTTTTTACATAATTATCATAAGTCTTGAGATGGAACATTTTCACATATGGATAATTGTGAGATTGGGTTCATTTCCTAATCTTTCTTGATACATGTATATTTGCTAAATAGAGTATGAGTTACTCTCCTGCATTACATTTCTTTAAAGTATAAGTAGATTGTATCTTTTGCCTTCTTGTTTACGCACGCTAACGTAGGACAACGTACATGAGGATGGTAGTCCATATACGTTAATTTACCTAAGATGGTGATATATATATATATATATATATATATATATATATATATATATACAAATCTCTAGTACTGTGATATATATATATCACAGTACTAGAGATTTGTGTGTATACACACACACACACACACACACACACACACACACACACACAAAAGTTAGAAATAGTGAGACCCCCACACTAGATGCATATAGATGTACATGTATATGTGCACATTCATAACTATACGTTTTTACATTATATTATGTGTACTAATAGTATACGTTTCGATTTTTTTTTTTGGAACTACACCTGGAACCCAAACTTTCTTATTCTCAAAAATTGTTCTTAAAATAACTTTAAAATACAAATCAATGAATTTTGTTTAATTTTAATTATATTTTAATGTTGTCCAAATATTCAAATATACTTAAATATAGCTATCATAAAGTTTTACTTACTAAGAAAATCATTTTCGGACCACCGGATATGTATATATCTTGAGAAATGCTTGTGCACCATAAACTAGGCTCCTTTGGGAATGTTGTCACAATCTATATCCATTTATATATTTTATGCAGCATTTTACGTAGCATGTATACCTCTTTTACTTTACAATTCTTTTATTGTCTTTAGAACTAATCGTATTTTCCTTTATGCAAATCTACATGACATCCTTTACTCATTTTATTGCGTCGTTCCGGTGTTGAGGGTTGCTCCACCAAAGGGGTCGGCGTACCCGTAATTATATTCTTTGTGTTTGCTTGTATCAAAAATATTTTCGGATCAGTAAATACAAAGGAGACTCTGCCAAAATTTTTAAGAATTTCCAGAGTATGACTTTCCAGGAATCTGGGTCTTTTAGAAATTTTGAATTTGTCCTAGATCCTAGAACCATTCATTTTCGATCTATATCATCGGGAGATTCTAGTAAAACATTGTCCTAGTAGATACTTTTAGAATTTTCCTTAGTTTCAATACTTTTCTGGACCTTCAAGTTACGAAAGGGACGATACTATCTAGTGAATTCAACTTGACTTGTTTAAGACTCCCGTTTAAGGAATAATTTCGATTAGAATTAGAATGTCATAAACTTCTCTAGAATAGGGTGCATTGGGTTGGAAGAGAAACCATTGGATCACACCCGGCTGAATCTCTATAATATAATTTTTTTATCTTTCGTACTGATCAGTCCCTGAATCGGTGTTCGTGCGGCCGCACGAAGTCCGAGGTGAGGCTTAGCTCATCTTCCTGATACAATTGGACACCCAGGCCCTGAGTTTCAGCTCAGCTATCCATTGTATATATTCCAGGCCCTGAGTCTCAGCTCAGCCTATATTTTATTTTATTTAGACATCCAGGCCCTGAGTTCAGCTCAACTATCTAATGAATGAATTTGATATTCTTGGAAAAATTCAAGTCATATGAATTCCTTTTATAGCGCATGATTCGATAATCGACCCAGATGATTTGAAAACCAACTCACGATGCTATCTTACTTGCAGTCACATCAATATGTGATAGTACAGACGGATGGATAATCTAAGCACCACCCGTTTTGTACAAGCCTGATCCCGGGTAAATGAGGTTATTGTCGAGATGCTAGGCGTGTGTGTGTGTGATCCAGAAGGGTTTCTCTAACTTGCATTTAGGTATAGAAAGGTCTTATATGTTCCTTGTGACACTATTTTGGAGAGCTATGTACTCCTTGTCTGATATCCTACGGTATGAGTTTAATTATTCAAGTATACTCCTTCCTACATTTATTTATCTTATCATCTTATATTCTTAACTCTCTTCTTTGACCGAGGGCTTGCTTATCGTATTGACGACCTAGTTTTGTTCACTAGGGATTGACGGAGACCAGGATAGATGTTAGACGTACACTGAGGATGAACTCTATGAATGATGTGGAATTAAAGAATAGTAGTCTCATTTTGGAAGACCAACTAATATGTAAATTATTTGTTTTGAAGAATCTATGAACAAATATATAAATTATATGTTTTGGAGAACCTCGAACGAATATGTAATATTTTAGACAAGTGGATGTTATGTAATTTATGAAAATTTTCTGTGATTATGCCTTATGTCTGTGCCTATCCCAGACCTCACAGGCGACAATCGCGGGTACAATATGGTATTTTATTGTACGGGTGCGTAGCCTAGAGAGATGTATCATAATGCTCCGATATCCTTTGGAAACCGGGACGTGACACGTCTCTTTTAGTTGGTGGCCCATGCAAGCCATTTCTTTAAGGATAGTATATAAATTAAGGAGATTGTATAGGTGGATATTTGGATATCTTCTTAAAGGACTTACTTGGATTACCATAGGATGGAAATAGTTAACAATTGAAGATTGAACACATAATTGAAGAATCGAGGGTTTCACAAGGTTTGGGGATATGAATCTTGATCAAATTTTATTAAACTTGATGATGATTATTTTATATCATAGATTTCTTATATGAGGATTTTTGGGTACAGGTGATGGCTCGATTTATGCCTAGCGTCTACTGGGATGGGAGTGACTGGACATTTTACGGATACGAGCAGTTTGTACGAAGAACTTGGCTGGTAGCGAATGACGACGAACTTTCGGTGTTTGGAGTATTTTTCGAGCTCCAGCGACCCAAGATTCGGGATATTAAGGATGGAGTTGAAGTTTTCTTTGAAAAAGAAGTACGCCTTATGTTTTTCCTTGGGAAAAGCGGTCCATCTCCATTCACTACGAGGGGACTATAAGTGAATGGGAGGAGGTTAACCCCTATGCTAGGATCCTCCAGATCGATTTCCTAAAGCTGACGAGGGGTTAGTCTGGACAGCTAGGAATAGGGTAGTTTTGTCTGCTGTACTACATTTTGAAGGATCAACGGATACATATATATATATATATATATATATATATATATATATATATATATATATATATATATATATATGATGTATGGATGTAAAGGGAAATATTTTGTCTGTTGTACAACTTTTTGGATTCACAACAGATGTAAATAGTTTTGTATAAGGTTTAGAAGATAGAAGTTGTAAGGAGTTCCTCCTGGAGCATATTGTAATCATGTTTTGTGAAATGAATGAAATATGCTTCTTTTGGTTCTGGTTATCTAAATTGCAATTGCTTTTGTTACAAGTTCATCTCCTTTAGTGATTAAGTTCTTTAAGATTCTCTTTCGACCTTGCATTAAGAATTTCCAATTCTTAATATTTAGGAATGTCTTCACCACCGAACCCCAATGCATCTCAAACGGAAACCTCTGAGATACGATCGACGGATGCCTTTGAAAATTTTCAAAGAATCTTGGAGGCTAACACCTAGCAGATCCAACTTTCTCAAGCCAAATCTATGAAATTACTGGAACGGTTAGATGTCACACCTACTCCGAAGACTGGGACGATTTTGGATTTTAGAAGGATTATAGCCCCAGAGTTTAAAGGAACTAAGACTCCTATAGAAGCGGCGCAATGGATAAGAACTACAGAAGGATTACCGAAGGATACCAAGACCGCACCAGATGATATAGTGTCTCTAGTAAGAATTCAATTAAAGGATGTAGCAGATATTTGGTGGAGCTCCTTACACCCCGAAGAATCTAATGAAGTTGTATCCTGGGAAAAGTTTAAGGAAGAATTTGAGGAGAGGTTCTTTCCCCTAGAGCCAAGTTGGAGCTAGAAAGGCGATTCCTACACCTGAGGCAAAATAAGACTTCTGTCGATGAGTACTCGGCAGAATTTACAAGACTCGGCCTGTATGCTTCAAACATGGTTGCTACGGAGAAGGCGAAGGTGGTTCGGTTCAGTGAAGGACTGGACGATAAATTAAAGATAAAAGTTGCACCTTACAAATGTCAGACTTATGCAGAGGTGGTCGAAGCAGCAAGAGACCAAGAGAGGATGTAAAATGATAAGAATAACTCGAAGACCATAGGACAAAAGTGAAGTTTGGAGACCGGCTCATCCCAGGGAAGGACTTCGGGACAAGGGCATCAGAGGCCTGCTCAGCCAGAACATAATAGAGCCGCGCTAAATTGTTCTTACTGTGGGAAGTCGGAACATACGAAGAATGTTTGCAGAAGACTTCAAGGAAGGTGTCTGAAGTGTGGATCTTCCAATCATCGGTTAAATCAAGGTCCCCAAAATAATAGAAGATCGGTAGTGTACAATAATGCACAATGACCGAGAGCTGCAAATCAGGGATTTCAACAAAGGCCTTTCTTTCAGAATAATGAGCCCAGGTTTAATATTGCTGCAACACCTTAAACGCAAGGCCATGCCCATACGGGATATCAGCATAGACCAGTATTGGCACCTCAAGCGCATCAATTTCATCAAGCTCAGAAGACCGGTCAGAACAACAACAACAAGAAGAAAAAGAACCATGGCCAAGCTTTTATGATGGATATCAAATGAAGCAGGAATAGCAGGGGATATGGTGACAGGTACTATACTTGCTTCATCTAGCCCTGCATCGGTATTATTTAATTCTGGAGCTACTCATTCATTTATATCTGCATCATTTATATCTTAGTATGATATAGTGACTCACCCTCTAGTTAGAAAATTAAAAATTCTTACGGGCAATGGTGTGGTAGAAGTAAGCCGAATTTGTAGAAAATGTCCAATCAAAATGGGAGGAGTAAGTTTTCGGGCTAGACTATTAGTCTTCCCCATGGACAACTATGATGTAGTGTTTGGAATGGATTGGTTAATGTCAACATCGTTAATCATCGATTGTGGACAAGGGAAAGTTCAATTTTCCTTACCCGGTAGGGAGTTGCATGAATTTGTTAGAGCTCAGAAGGAGTTTGATAAATAGGAGTTAGAAAAGTTTGAATTAAGGAGTTTCCAGAACTAAATAATAGAGGAATGACCAAGGGTTGTAGATAAATTTAAAGATGTATTTCCTGATGAGTTACCCGGATTACCACCGGATAGGGCCGTTGAATTCAGTATTGATCTAATTCCTGGAGCTGTCCCTATTGCCAAGAAGATATATCCAATGAATAAGAACAAATTAGCAAAATTAAATAATCAAATCAAGGAATTGCTGGCTAAGGAGTCTATAAGACCCAATGTTTCTCCGTGGGGAGCACCTGTGCTTTTTGTAAAGAAGAATGATGGGAGCCTGAGATTGGTAATAGATTATAGAGCACTGAATGAAGTGACCATCAAGAATAAATACCCACTACCTAGGATCGATGAATTATTCGATCAACTTGGAGGAGCGACTGTATTTTCTAAGATAGATCTCAGATCAGGCTATCATCAAGTAAAGATTAAGAAGGAAGATATACCAAAGACTGCTTTCAGAACCCGATATAAGCATTATGAATTTCAAGTCATGCCTTTTGGATTGACTAATGCTCCAGCCATATTTATGGATCTGATGAATAGAATATTCTATCAATATTTGGATAAATTTGTGATCGTGTCCATTGACGATATATTGGTCTACTCAAAGAACGAGGAGGAACACGAAGAACATTGTCATGACTCGCTCCCGTTTTTTGGGATACGAGTGCGTGTCCAAGCCAGCCTACGCCGCAGAGTCGACAGTAGAATGCTGTCTAGACAACAATGCTCATAATCACAATAAATGCTCATTCATAAAATTAATCTAATTTACATTATTCATAAGTTTTACATTTGCAGAAAAAATAGAAACTCTTACAAATATTGGAATGACTATAACTCATCTATCTAGCTAATCTCTAGGTTTTGGCCTGCAAGTACACCCATCTTCATAATCTAAGCATAATCACGGCTAACCTGAAAAATGTTGGGTTACCCAGTCAGGATGGAATAAGTACAATTTATTGAATGCAGTTCCAATATATGAAAACGACTATAAAGCAGAGGTTAGCCATTAAATATATGATTCCAAAACAAATAAAGAAAGACAAAAGAAAACTAAATAGAAAGTTGGACAGTAAATAAAATAACAAAGAAAATACTTTCTAATTGACTTAATTACCTTTGATATGTGATCGGTCTCGGGACAGTTACACCACACTGTCTACGATGTCTACTTTGCAATAATAAATCACTATCTATACTGTTTACTTTGCAATAATATAACACTGTCTACGATATCTACTTGTAATAATAAATCACTGTCTATATATCTACTTTGCAATAATGTAACACTGTCTACGATGTCTACTTGTAATATTAAATCACTGTCTACACTGTATAAGGTCAGATCACACATCCTTGGTACTTCTCCTTCCCGACACAACAAAATATTACAAAACATAAAAAGAGATGAGAACCACATATCCAATGTATAACAGTGAGATATAGTAATAATCAATATCGAAAATAAATAACAAAATGTACTCGCCTGTGGTCCTTTGCTTGTGAAACCGATAATCCAAACTACTCAGTGTGCCATACAAAAGTCCAACTGCACAACAGTCTCTGGAGGCTGAAACAGATGTTATCAACATGTTCAGAATAGTGAAATTAACTGGGATAGCCTATCCATAAGTCCAATTCTGGACACAGGGGCAAAACGGTGATTTCGGACCAAAACAAGGTTCGCCGTTGGACTCGCTTTGTACCAAAAAACATGCCAGTATCTACTGTCACTAAAGTCATCAAACTATATGTCTCCGGATTCGATTTGATGAGACAAACCTATTCGTATGTTCAAAGTTGGATTCCGGTGGACCGTGCACAAATTTGCCCTTTGGATCGGGTCGCGGGACCACAAAAATAGCGTTCCGGCCGACCTTCTCAGAATCGGACCAAACTTGGCATACAGGACCAAAAAAATGATACGGTCCTGCTGGCATAAGCTTCGTCTCGATATGATGAACGTGCACAAAGTTAGGAGCTAGTTTGCAAAGGGGCCGATACGGGATATCTCGACGGATATGCATCGATTTCGTCGTGCACGCACAACGAAATTGATTCCGTCAAATCCCATACGTCGACAACATCCATATGCGTCTTTTGATGCTCGTGAGTTGTGACAACGTCACCCGGTTTGTCAGAGCGCACACCGTATCGGTAACTTTTCTAAATTTTCAACATTTTAGAAAATAGTTTTTCGTCGATTTTGGGAGATCGATTTCTCGATGCTCAGTCGTCGAAATTGACTTCCGTAAAAAGGGTTTTGTAGCCCTAGGTGTTTTCTAGGACTATCTTTAAGTTGATTTTAGAAATTTTTAGTATTGGATTCAGAACTTCTCTTCCAAATCAGGGGGTTAGGGCTGTCTTATTATCCTACTTCGTACAGTTTTTTGTTTATTTTCTCATTCGATTTATTATCGAATCCGATCATATGCAAAATAATTGATAGGATTTTAGGTGTATATGTTGTGAATATACCTGACAAGATGCATCATGAAATGATCCATCGTATGCGACGAAACGTCGCAGCGAAGACGCCATTGCGACTGTTGCGGCTGTTACTTAAAACTGTTGCTGCTGCTGTTTTGTTGCTGCGACGGCTCGGCCGGTGGTGCTCCGGCTTTGGAGTGGCATGCAGGACCGTCAGGCAGGCTCTGGTGTCGCTATGGTGGTGGCACTCGAGACATTTTGAGGAGAACTTTTCCTCTCATCTCTCGAGCACATCCCTAATGTCGAGATTATATTTCAGTTTTCAAATCAAATTTTGATTTGAATTGAATCCCCTATGATTCAATCCCGTAGAGGCTATTATTAGGATTGAGAGGAGGAAGAGATTGGATCAAAATCTGGAACAATTCGATTCAAAAAGATTGCTGCAAATGAAGGAAATCTCGCAGTATACACCAGCAGGTTATATTGGATATGTCATCTCGCGAGAATTTAGATTCTCGCGAGATATTGGACTTTTTTTTGTATTTTTTTGCCTCTTGGTTTTTTTTTCTATCAGATAAATAAGGAGAAAAATCATTTCTAAGCAAAATCTTAATATATATATTCAACAAAAGTTTTAAATCTATATATACACTTGTATGTATACACATATAGTATAAAATATATTAGGCACACACCAAAAAATATATATATCTATATATTTATACACATTTCTTTTATATATATATATATATATATATATATATATATATATATATATATATATATATATATAATTATAAAAAAAAATTATATATATAAGTACAATATATGTAATTAAATATGAAATACGTACAAGAAAATTTAATAACTGTAAGGTAACTAATATTTTTCTTGTAAACTAATTCTCCACTTCCATATGTCATGGAGAATTATTTGTCACATACAATTATCATGCATAAATAAATTCAATTTTTTTAAATATAATTCTAATGGCAAGAAAGTAAGAAAATAATTTCAAATAATTATTTAAGCAAATATAAAATATCATCTGGAAATTTGGGATTTTACATCCTACCCAACTTATAAAAATTTCGTCCTCGAAATTAAAACTATTCTTAATTATAAAAAAAAAAGATACCAAATAAGAAGGGAGAGGGAGTACGTCAAATCGTGACTCAATTTTCGAAAGGGTAGTGGAGGTAATTAATAAAAGGAATCCAAACGGCGTCACATTCTACCAACATGGGGTACTCTTGATTTCAGTCTCTATCCAACTTATAGAAGTTGGCTAACCGTGAAAATCGTCGTTACAAGACCTCTGAGATAGACAATTACTAAATGGAGGGGCATGAGAATATTTGGCATTCCTGACCGTAAATCACAGATTCTAAGTGAGCATAGATATTGTCATAGCGTTCTTGATTTTTTTTTTTCTATCAGATAAATAAGGAGAAAAACCCTTTCTAAGCAAAATCTTAATATATATATTCAACAAAAGTTTTAAATCTATATATACACTTGTATGTATACACATATAGTATAAAATATATTAGGCACACACCAAAAAATATATATATATATATCTATATATTTATACACATTTCTTTTATATTTTCTTTACATATATATAAGTATAATATATGTAATTAAATATGAAATATGTACAAGAAAATTTAATAACTGTAAGGTAACTAATATTTTTCTTGTAAACTAATTCTCCACTTCCATATGTCATGGAGAATTATTTGTCACATACAATTATCATGCATAAATAAATTCAATTTTTTTTAAATATAATTCTAATGGCAAGAAAGTAAGAAAATAATTTCAAATAATTATTTAAGCAAATATAAAATATCATCTGGAAATTTGGGATTTTACATCCTATC
The DNA here is from genome assembly GCA_029216955.1 of Iris pallida. Lineage (NCBI taxonomy): Eukaryota > Viridiplantae > Streptophyta > Magnoliopsida > Asparagales > Iridaceae > Iris > Iris pallida. The sequence goes on from JANAVB010040619.1 coordinate 50,940,244, forward strand.
CAACTTATAAAAATTTCGTCCTCGAAATTAAAACTATTCTTAATTATAAAAAAAGTGACCAAATAAGAAGGGAGAGGGAGTACGTCAAATCGTGACTCAATTTTCGAAAGGGTAGTAGAGGTAATTAATAAAAGGAATCCAAACTGGCGTCACATTCTACCAACATGGGGTATTCTTGATTTCAGTCTCTATCCAACTTATAGAAGTTGGCTAACCGTAAAAATCGTCGTTACAAGACCTCTGAGATAGACAATTACTGAATGGAGGGGCATGAGAATATTTGGCATTCCTGACCGTAAATCACATATTCTAAGTGAGCCTAGATATTGTCATAGCGTTCTTGTCAATAACTACTACAAGAAAGTTATTACAATTAAACATTTCCATCTAGGAGTCATTTTCCCGACAAGCTGGTAGGGGCCCCTTGTTTGAATATAACTAAATCGTGTTGGTTCAACAGAATTTTGTTCTACGCCTAACATGGGCAACTAAGATATGGGAGTCCATAATAGTGCAGAACCTTGCTATAGGTTTATGAGCAGGCAATTGTTCGGGATTGCTAAGTCATAGTGTCTAGTGTGTGTGGTCAGTGTTTGGTGTTGGTAAGCAGCATGTGCTTGCCTGGGTGGAATTCATATGTCATTGGTGTGATGTGTCTTACATGGATCATGGACATTCAGTTTATTTGAGAGAAAGGGTCGAAATTGTATGGTTAAAATTTAAATAAAATAAAATAGGCATCCATGGTTCGTTTTAAGGGAAAATACGTCATACATGTGGGGTAATTAAAATGGAGCATAAGAAAGTATGTTTGTGTGGGACACGTATGTCATGGGCGTAGCTTGACTGGTCTAGTTCTTGAGTGTGAACTTTGTTGGAAGGAATATGCTAGTGTTGTGCTTCAAATATCAAAGTCACGGTCGAGGGTATCAAATAATATTGATAGGAGTGAACGTTATGAACCAATATTTTATTAGTTCAATTGGAACCAATCCTTCCAAATCATTTGTTAATTCGAGAACCCTACATTCTAGAGAGGCTTGCCTATATCTTAAGGAAATTCCTTTTTCGAAATTGTAACTAAGACACGATTCTATAATAGAACAAAATTTGAAGAATCGAGGTTTCTATCTTTCGTTGTGGTTATCTAAACGTACGAGCAAGGAATATAAAATACAATATGAAGATCACATCATAAACTTCAAACAGATGGTACAACGATTACGAAAGTCATCCTATATCTAAGGGAGAGAGAGTATGGTAAGTTCAAGGTACTACCTAACTTATAGAAATTGGTTAAACATAGAAAGCACGGTAATAGGACTTCTAAGAAGAACAAATTTTAAGGAGATGATATGAGTTACTTCTGATCGTAGTCATGGACTCTATGGAAAGCCTAGGTATTACTCTTTTAACATTGTCCATATATTGACCACGTTTCATCAAGACAGTAGGAAGGTCCTGATTGAGCATAACCGGAAGTAAGTTGGTATATCGGGATTCCATTCATTGCATAACATGGGCTACGAAGGAATGTGGTCAAAGAATTTATGGAAAGAGGATTATGGGCCACGAGATGGAGCCTACATAATAGGTGTCAGGACCTATTTCATAAGTTTTGGTTTTATAGTCCAAATTATAGTGATATGCATGGATAGGTTGAAATGAGTTTAATGGGTTCCATAATTGGAAAACAACTTTAATTGAATGAACCTTGGATTTTATTCTCTATTGGGTGGACAAGGACCCCTAAAATTAATTTGAACCATTCCTATTAGATTAGGGTAACCTAGAATAGGTTTCCATTCAAGTCGTTGGACTAATTGCCAGTCGGATTGGTTAACTAGGTTCCTAAAGCCCAATCTTCTGTGACTTTTGTGTTTAAGTAGCACAAAAAGACTCAATTGAGTGGCACACTAGTGGCATATGCATAGTGGGCTTCGAGTAGATCATAACCATATATTGGGTCAAAATATTTGAGTCGAAGTTGAGTCTCTTATTATAGTCGAAAAGTATATTAGTATTATGGTAAGGGTTATAGTTAGTCTTTTTGACTTGAAAGTCGCATCATGAAAACAGAGCACAAGAGGACATGCTTAAGTGGGACATGATATGCCTAAGTGACGACAAACTCGTCTAGGTCTTGCATATGCAATTTGTTGAAAGGAAACAACTGATCTCACGCTCCGAATATCAATGTCATGGTAAGGGACACCAAAAGATCTAAATAGAAAGTGGGTGTTCATGTGGCACAAATTTGTCATCCTAGTGGAAACCAAATTAACTTAATCAACCAATAATTTTAGTAAATCTTAAAATTAGGAAGGGCTTGCAATCTATTCACTCTAGAAACTAAGGTAAGTTTTTAGGATTTTTGAGGTAAAAAAATTTCAAGGTCGTAATATTGTACCTCGACTCTTGGTTATAAAGAATACCACACGTCGTAATATTTGATGTGATATGGTAGATATGAGTCAAGCCTGGAGATCGTTTCCCTGATTTCAGATATCTGGGAAACGATTGTGTATATATAACTTCATGGTCATAAGCGGTATGGCGAACTGAGGGGAACATTCTGGTATATCTTTCCTCAAATACAAGTATTTATTTTTTCGAAATAAGTAAGAGCAAAAAACGGTAAAGAGTTCATGGAAGATGGAATCAAATACGAATACAGGTGTCACGCCCCAGAACCAGAATACTGGAGAGCGGGGGAATGACTCAGCCAGCTACGTATTACGGGTAGATGAATACCGTATAATACGATCAATGCTGTCTAACCAGACGAGGGGGTGCATACTACATGAAAGTCTTACTATGGTCACTACACATCTATTGTCTCAATCATTCAAAACAAGAAACAGAAATAGAGAACATGTAAGGTAAAGCAGTAAGGCGTCCCAAACGCTTAGTCAAAATGTTCTTGAGATCTGGCTTTACAAAACATAGCCAGATGGTATAGTAACATATACACAATTGTTATCAGCTGCAGTCTGACTTAATTACAATTATGTAAAAGTAAGTACAAGACAATCCGACTAACATGTCGGTGCCAAACGGCTAAGTATGAAGTAAATAACAAAACGAGCGGTGAAGTAAGGAAACCCACTCGAGTCCTCCTGCGATCATCCCTCTAGTATTGACTATCTTGGAGGTAGAAGTAAGCTGGATCCTCGAGGACTGGCTCTAAATCTGGCCATACAAAACCAGAGAGGTTAGACCTCTAATAGCAAGTACCACAAGGGAGCACGATATGAAGGACTAAACCAGTAAGTAAGAGAATATAATAATAGATCTCGGCTATCTACTAGGATTCACATAACATCACGACACTTCAAACCAACCTCCCAACCAAACAAGGACAGAAGTTAGCCCGTCATGTCCTGACATTCTGATCATCTCAGTTGGCAACAGAGTAGGTACAGTACACAAACAAATTATCTTGAACGGCCAATCAACTCCTACGGCTTGCTATTGTGAGTCCCAAGTTATCCTGGAATTATGCAAATAGGGATTCCTCAGTTCTTACTATGTGCAAGCAAGGCTAGTCTATCCAATCAATCAATTGCGCCAATCATGTATTTAGATGAGTCCCAGCGGGACGCCCGCCGTTAATATAGCATGTACAATAATATAAGCAGATACTGTTCCCTGCCCGTGTGACAGATTTACGGTATATGTGGGAACCAGCCGGCCTGTCGGGCACTTAATAGTCCCAAGAGGGCTGCCATGTAAGAACTCGGGAATCCATTCTCTCCATGCCATCATTATTTTATTTAACTTAATAGTCCCTACGTTGAGTGAAGTTCCATGCCGTGGATCATGGTCATTCAAATGAGTACTTCCGTACGGGGTACGATATGTGCAACTCTACAACGATACCCGTGCGGCTAGGTTGTAGGTTTTATATAGCGTGATGCAACAATCAAATCTAACCACGGAGTAATCATGCCTTGACCATAAAGTACACATGCTATTTTTGTAAAATAGATAAATAAATAATTAAATAAATAATTTGAAGCATGCATGTGCCTGTATGTCAATATTCGGGATCAGCCAGTCGATTGCAATAGTTCATTACATGAACGTGTCTCATTCATTCAATTCAATAAGACGACTAGCCAGTCTCTTAGTTCCAACTAGGAACGCATGATCAATATTTAGTCAAGATAACCATTATCATCAATGGTGACAAGGAATAAAAGTCAATTAGTATTATATGGGGTCGAGTCTATAATTCTCAAGGTTAAGTTCCAGTCATACTGGGTATCCATAAACCAATCAAGGCACATGGCACGTTCTACACAACCATATGTATTAACAATATTAACCTATCATGATTTTATCAAGTTCATACAAAAAGGCGTAAGGATATAATAGAAGAATCATCATGCCATCATTAAATGAATAAGTTATAGAGCAAATAGTAATACCCTGGTTAGAAAGTCACGCTAACAAGTCTAAGCTAAGGCCAAAAGTCATGCCAACAAGTCTAGTAGGAGTGAGCGTGTAAACAGCATGAGTGTGAAAAAGTAATTCACGCTGGCACGCACAGTGTGAGCGTGAAGGGAAATTCACGCACTCATAAGTGAGCATGAAGAATGATAAGAAATTCACGCACGCACAAGTGAGCGTAACTCAAAATTCACGCTGGCATGTAAGGGCGTGAGCGTGACTAAAATTCAAGCTGACACGTACAGACGTGAGCGTAACTAAAATCCACGCAGACACGTAAGAACGTGTGCGTGACTAAAAATCCACGCTAACATGTAAGAACATGAGCGTGACTCAAAATCCACGCAGACACGTAAGAACGTGTGCGTGACTAAAATCCACGCAGACACGTAAGAACGTGTACGTGACTAAAATCCATGCTGACACGTACAGACGTGAGCATGACTCAAAATCCACGTAGACACGTAAGAACGGTGCGTGACTAAAATCCACGCAGACACGTAAGAACGTGTGCGTGACTAAAATCCATGCTGACACGTACAGACGTGAGCATGACTAAAATCCACGTAGACACGTAAGAACGTGTGCGTGACTAAAAATCCACGCACGCTCATGAGAACGTGAGCGTGACTAAAAATCCACGCTAACATGTAAGAACATGAGCGTGACTCAAAATCCACGCAGACACGTAAGAACGTGTGCGTGACTAAAAATCCACGCTAAGTTGGGAGATCAAAACCCATGAACAGCCGAGAATACAACATCTTAGATCTAGCAAAAACCAGCCAAAGAAATCAAAAATACTAAGTAGTAAACTCTCTCAGAATCATGAGAGGAAGAGAAATAAACCATAAAAATGGTTCTCCAAGCAAGATTGCACTTGCCTGTTGCTACTGTTGGTAGGTGGAGAAGTGATGAGAGGAAGACGAAGAAGTAATGGTGAAGAATGAGAGTTATGAGGAGAGAGAATGAGAAGGAAGCTTTAAATAGGAAGGGTGGTGGTAGGTGGGGGTTTGGGTCGGGTTCAATCCACCATGAACCCGAAAACCCTCCATGAACCCGAACCACAAGCAAGACTAATAGACAGATAATAACAGCAAGAAATAAAATACAGAAAATAAAATACAGGAATAAAAATTACAGGAAATAAAATACAGAAAATTAATTAACATGAATTTAAAAGAATTTAAATACATGAGAATACATGATAAATACTAAATAAATATACATGAGTTGTACATGAATAAAAATACGCATTCTGGGAACGGAGAGTGACATCTCTACCCACCTTAGAAAAATTCCCTCCTCGAAATTTCAAATCCAAGCAGGTAGAAATATCGGAGCTAAACTAATACAAGCAATCCTAGTGAGCAAGCAATCATTATTACCATATCAAAAGCAAGTACTATATATGTAAGTCCATCAATCCACGATATCAAGTAGCTCTACCTATAAGGTGATAAGCATGAAGAATCAGGACAATCAAGGTATACAGAAAGAGATATACCTTGTGAGTCAAACAGGTGTGGATACCATGATCGGATATCATCCTCACGTTCCCACGTTGACTCTTCCAATGAGTGATGACCCCAAGCAACACGGACAAGGCTAATTGTTCGGTTCTTGAGTATCTTCTCTCTTCGGTCCAAAATGGACACAGGCTGTTCCTCGTAAGACAGGTTGGTACCAACAACCAGCTCCGAATGATCGAGGACATGACTTGGGTCAGATACATACCTACGTAATTGAGATACATGAAATACGTCATGCACCTCTCGTAACGAAGACGGGAGGGATAAACGATAAGCAACATCGCATATCCGATCAAGGATAACAAATGGGCCTACGTACCGCGGACTCAATTTTCCGCGAACGCCAAATCTAATGACCCCACGAGTAGGTGAGATCCGCAAGAATACGTGGTCCCCAACAGAGAACTCTAACGGCCTACGATGCTGGTCCGCCCAATGACGATGCCGGTCCTGTGCAACTCGAAGTCGCTCTCTAATTCCCTTAACCACTTCAACCGTCTGAACAATCATTTCTGGGCCTAACATCTTCCTCTCTCCGATATCATCCCATGCAAGCGGTGACCTATACTTCTTACCATATAGTGCTTCGAATAGCGCCATCTGGATACTGGCTTGATAACTATTGTTGTATGAGAACTCGACTAAGTGCAGGTGACTCTCCCAAGACCCTCCAAAATCTATAGTACAAGCTCGCAACATGTCTTCTAAAGTTTGAATCATTCTTTCTGATTGCACATCCGTCTACGGATGGTAGGCCGTGCTAAACCTTAACTTGGTACCCAGACTATGATGTAAACTCTTCCAAAAATGTGATGTAAAGCGGGTATCTCGATCCGACACAATACTGACAGGGACTCCATGCTGCCTGACTATCTGTTGCATATACAGCTCTGCCAACGTTTCTGTAGATTGCCCTACTCTGAAAGGAAGAAAATGTGCTACCTTCGTAAGTCGGTCCACTATTACTCAAATAGCGTCCTTACCACTTGGTGATCTCGGTAAACCGGTCACAAAGTCCATTGTGATATGCTCCCATTTCCATTCTGGGATAGGAAGTGGTTACAATAACCCAGCTGGCCTCTGCTGTTCTGCCTTCACTTGCTGACATACCAAGCAACGGAAAACAAATCTAGCTATCTTCCTCTTCATCCCGTTCTACCAGAAATGCTGTTTGATATCTTGGTACATCTTGGTCCCTCCAGGATGAATAGAATACTGAGAACTGTGAGCTTCTGCCATAACCTCCTGTCTGATATCTCCACTAGGCACAGACATGATCCAAACCTAAGTGTACCATCTTCATGAATTCTCATCTCCTTCCTGAGTCCTGACTCACATTCTGCCCTAAGCTTCTGAATCCTCGGGTCCTGAGCCTGAGCTGCCTTGATCCTGTCTACCAAGTCGGATTGAACTTACAGACTTGTTAGAACTCCTATATCACCAGAAAGTATAACTTCGATGCCCATCTCCTGAAGGTATTCTAAGATATGTCTCTGTGTTGTCAACATAAATGCGCCGCCTCTCCTACTGAGAGCGTCTGCTACTACATTAGCCTTGCCTGGGTGATACTGAAGCTCCACGTCATAATCCTTAATCAACTCCAGCCATCTTCTCTGCCTCATGTTTAGTTCCTTCTGAGTAAAGATGTACTTCAGACTTTTATGATCTGTGTACATCTCCACTCGGTCACCATATAAGTAATGCTTCCATAGCTTCAGAACAAACACTACTGCCGCTAACTCCAAATCATGAGTTAGATAATTCTTCTTGTGGTCCCGAAGCTGCCTAGATGCATATGCTATTACCTTCCCATGCTGCATAAGGACACATCCAAGTCCTTTACCTGACGCATCACAATATACTGTAAAACCTCCGGGTCCAACTGGCAGTGTAAGAATAGGTGCTGATATCAACTTCTGCTTCAAAGTCTCGAATGATGCCTGATATTCTGCCGACCAAACGAATAGTACATCCTTCCGGGTCAAGCGAGTCATGGGTGCTGAAAGCCTTGCAAAGTCTGACACAAACCTTCTATAATATCCTGTCAATCCCAAAAAACTCCGCACATCTGCTACGATCTTGGGTACTGGCCAACTTTCTACTGCTTCTATCTTCTTGGGATCTACTGCTACTCCAGCTCCTGATATGATGTGACTTAAAAATAAAATGTGATCCGACCAAAACTCATACTTACTGAGCTTGGCATACAACTGGTTCTCTCTCAGAACCTGCAACACTTTCCTGAGGTGGTCTTCATGCTCCTTTTCACTAGCAGAGTATACGAGAATGTCGTCAAGAAACACAACGACAAACTGGTCCAAGTATGGCATAAAGATGCGATTCATCAAATCCATGAATATTGCTGAAGCATTGGTCAAACCAAACGACATTACTAAGAACTCATAATGCCCATACTTTGACCAGAATGCTGTCTTGGGAATATCTTCCTTCCGAACCCTCACCTGATGGTACCCTGAACGAAGATCTATCTTGGAGAAAACTCTGGCTTTGCTCAACTGATCAAATAAGTCGTCGATCCTGGGTAATGGGTACTTGTTCTTCACTGTTGTCGCGTTAAGCTTCCTGTAGTCAATACACAATCTGGATGACCCATCCTTCTTCCCCACAAGTACCACTGGTGCTGCCCATGGTGACACGCTAGCTTGGATAAACTTCTTCTCCTTCAATTCCTCTATATGCTGATATACTTTGGCCTGCTCTGAATCCGCCATTCTATAAACCCGATCTGATATCGGTTTAGTTCCTGGTGCCAATTCCATACTGAACTCAATATCTCTAACCGATGGTAGACCTGGAAGTTCTTCGGGAAATACGTCTAGAAATTCTTCAACTACCTTCAGAATCTGAACTTCTTCCATTACCGTCACTACTCCCTGCTCTTGCTGAGTTGCCCCTGATCTGACTAAGGTGAATCTCTTCATGCCTGGAATATCAAAAGATACACTCCCTCTACGACAATCTATTGTCGCATGACTGTCTTTCAGCCAGTCCATGCCTAAGATAACGTCGAAATTTCCAACAGGAAATTCTATCAACCGGGCGGGTAAAGAATGCCCGCAAACTACAACGCTACATGCTAAAATAACTCTACTAACCCCTACGAGCCCATTACCAGTGAGTATATTCAACCTCCCTGGCAATGCCTCGAACTCCATTCCTAGTCGTGTCGTAAATTATGCAGATATAAATGAATGGGATGCTCCCGAATCAAACAATGCTACTGCGAGATATGAGGCGACAAGAATGTTACCTGCCACAACATCTCCCGATGCCAATGCCTCCTCCAAGGACAAAGTGAATGCTTGCCCTCGACCTCCTTGCTGGTTTTCATGTTGCGGCCTAGCCTGATGCTGCTGCTGGCCCCTGCCTTGATGATGCTGGGGTGGTCTATGCTGGTGTTGCTGTATCGGCGGTCCCTGCTGCCGAAACATGTGAGCCTGCGGACGCTGTGCCAACGGCCTTACTGCCACTGCTGGTCCTCGATACTGGCCTGCCCCTGGTGCTGGCAGAGCAGGAAACTGCTGCCCTGGTCCTCCTGACCTCGAATTCATGGGACATGTGGTAACCCGATGATCTGAATTTCCACATATCAGACACAGTCCATTCAATGTCCGACACACATCTCTAGTGTGCCCCATCTTCCCACAATAAGTGCAGCCCACCGGGGGTTGCTGGTTCTTCCTCTGTTGCTGTTGCTGCTGCCTGGGTGGTGGTGCTGGTCCTCGTATCGCCACATCGTGGATACGAATGCCATTGGATGGTGCTGTTGTTCGGGGCGCTGCTCCCCCTCCTCCTTCAATCTGACTGTGGGATCTCTTCTGACTCCCAGTCCTTGTCGCAAGCCTCTGAATGGTGATCTCATGCCTTCGAGTTGCCGTCAATACTTCGTCAAAAGTTTGGTAATTGTGCCCCTCTATCAATTGTAAGAGTTCAAGATGAAACCCTTGTTGAAACCTCATAGCCCTCTGGCTCTCTGTTGCTACCAACTCTGGGGCGGATCTACTCAATCTGCAGAACTCTGCTGCATAAGCATCTATAGTCTTGCCAGCCTGTCTGAGGCTGATAAACTTCTGTTATAGCTCGAACCGTGCCACAACTCCATAGTACTTGGTCTTGAATCTTGCGATAAAATTGTCCCAAGCCACAGGACGCCTGATGCCCACTTCCTCTGATTCCCACCAATCACGCGCGAGATCCTGAGGTAACAACTTCACTAGATCCACACGTTCTTCTGCCGATACCTTAGCTGCTGTCAGAATAGCCTCCATGTCCTTAAGCCATGCATCTGCTGAGATGGCATCCTCCGTGCCCTCGAAACGGCGGGGGTTGTACTTGTAAAACCTGGCTGATGCTCCTGAATCAGTCCTCTCTCCTCTTTCCAAAGCCGTCTGCAATCCTTGGTTGAGCAGCACATTCTGCTCTTGTAGCTGAGTGTGCATGCGTTGCTGGGCCAACATCTGATGTTGCTGAGTAGCCATCATTCCTCTCATGATCTCCAGAAGGACTGGTGTGTCCACTTGGGTAGGTGGAACTGTCGGTGGTGGTGGAACATCCGGATACTGCGATCCAGCTGCTGGTTCCACTATCACTTCTTCCTGGGTAGCCTCTTGAGTTAGTACTGGCCCTTGTTGCTGACCAGCATGGTCAGGTTGTCCATGTTGCTCTTGTTGTTGCTGCCCAGCTCTGACCGATGCGGACGAAGTGCCCCTAAGAAAAGGGACAAGAGAACAATTAAACAACCGGACATGAAGGATCAATGAAGTCAAAGGGTACCGGAATGTCAAACAAGGGTTGAGAATAACGAATCATGAGATCAAGGGGGAAACATGTGTGATTGAGACATCCTATAAATCAAAACACCCCACAAGTCTGAAATCAGACCTGCATGGGCCACCACTAAAACCTTGTCACGTCCCAGAACCAGAATACTGGAGAACGGGGAAATGACTCAGCCAGCTACGTATTACGGGTAGATGAATACCGTATAATACGATCAATGATGTCTAACCAGACGAGGGGGTGCATACTACATGAAAGTCTTACTATGGTCACTCTACATCTATTGTCTCAATCATTCAAAACAAGAAACAGAAATAGTGAACATGTAAGGTAAAGCAGTAAGGCGTCCCAAACGCTTAGTCAAAATGTTCTTGATATCTGGTTTTACAAAACATAGCCAGATGGTATAGTAACATATACACAATTGTTATCAGCTGCAGTCTGACTTAATTACAATTATGTAAAAGTAAGTACAAGACAATCCGACTAACATGTCGGTGCCAAACGGCTAAGTATGAAGTAATTAACAAAACGAGCGATGAAGTAAGGAAACCCACTCGAGTCCTCCTGCGATCATCCCTCTAGTATTGACCATCTTGGAGGTAGAAGTAAGTTGGATCCTCGGGGACTGGCTCTAAATCTGGCCATGCAAAACTAGAGAGGTTAGACCTCTAATAGCAAGTACCACAAGGGAGCACGATATGAAGGACTAAACCAGTAAGTAAGAGAATATAATAATAGATCTCGGCTATCTACTAGGATTCACATAACATCACGACACTTCGAACCAACCTCCCAACCAAACAAGGACAGAAGTTAGCCCGTCATGTCCTGACATTCTGATCATCTCAGTTAGGCAACAGAGTAGGTACAGTACACAAACAAATCATCTTGAACGGCCAATCAACTCCTACGGCTTGCTATTGTGAGTCCCAAGTTATCATGGAATTATGCAAATAGGGATTCCTCAGTTCTTACTATGTGCAAGCAAGGCTAGTCTATCCAATCAATCAATTGCGCCAATCATGTATTTAGACGAGTCCCAACGGGACGCCCGCCGTTAATATAGCATGTACAATAATATAAGCAGATACTGTTTCCTGCCCGTGTGACAGATTTACGGTATCTGTGGGAACCAGCCGGCCTGTCGGGCACTTAATAGTCCCAAGAGGGCTGCCATGTAAGAACTCGGGAATCCATTCTCTCCATGCCATCATTATTTTATTTAACTTAATAGTCCCTACGTTGAGTGAAGTTCCATGCCGTGGATCATGGTCATTCAAATGAGTACTTCCGTACGGGGTACGATATGCGCAACTCTACAACGATACCCGTGCGGCTAGGTTGTAGGTTTTACATAGCGTGATGCAACAATCAAATCTAACCACAGAGTAATCATGCCTTGACCATAAAGTACACATGCTATTTTTGAAAATAGATAAATAAATAATTAAATAAATAATTTGAAGCCTGCATGTGCCTGTATGTCAATATTCGGGATCAGCCAGTCGATTGCAATAGTTTATTACATGAACGTGTCTCATTCATTCAATTCAATAAGACGACTAGCCAGTCTCTTAGTTCCAACTAGGAACGCATGATCAATATTTAGTCAAGATAACCATTATCATCAATGGTGACAAGGCATGAAAGTCAATTAGTATTATATGGGGTCGAGTCTATAATTCTCAAGGTTAAGTTCCAGTCATACTGGGTTTCCATAAACCAATCAAGGCACATGGCACGTTCTACACAACCATATGTATTAACAATATTAACCTATCATGATTTTATCAAGTTCATGCAAAAAGGCGTAAGGATATAATAGAAGAATCATCATGCCATCATTAAATGAATAAGTTATAGAGCAAATAGTAACACCCTGGTTAGAAAGTCACGCCAACAAGTCTAAGCTAAGGCCAAAAGTCACGCCAACAAGTCTAGTAGGAGTGAGCGTGTAAACAGCGTGAGCGTGAAAAAGTAATTCACGCTGGCACGCACAGTATGAGCGTGAAGGGAAATTCACGCACTCATAAGTGAGCGTGAAGAATGATAAGAAATTCACGCACGCACAAGTGAGCGTAACTCAAAATTCACGCTGGCATGTAAGGGCGTGAGCGTGACTAAAATCCACGCTGACACATACAGACGTGAGCGTGACTAAAATCCACGCAGACACGTAAGAACGTGTGCGTGACTAAAAATACACGCTAACATGTAAGAACATGAGCGTGACTCAAAATTCACGCAGACACGTAAGAACGTGTGCGTGACTAAAATCCACGCTGACACGTACAGACGTGAGCGTGACTCAAAATCTACGCAGACACGTAAGAACGTGTGTGTGACTAAAATCTACGCAGACACGTAAGAACATGTGCGTGACTAAAATCCACGCTGACACGTACAGACGTGAGCGTGACTAAAATCCACGCAGACACGTAAGAACGTGTGCGTGACTAAAAATCCACGCACGCTCATGAGAACGTGAGCGTGACTAAAAATCCACGCTAACATGTAAGAACATGAGCGTGACTCAAAATCCACGCAGACACGTAAGAACGTGTGCGTGACTAAAAATCCACGCTAAGTTGGGAGATCAAAACCCATGAACAGCTGAGAATACAACATCTTAGATCTAGCAAAAACCAGCCAAAGAAATCAAAAATGCTAAGTAGTAAACTCTCTCAGAATCATGAGAGGAAGAGAAATAGACCATAAAAATGGTTCTCCAAGCAAGAGGCAAGATTGCACTTGCCTGCTGCTACTGCTGGTAGGTGGAGAAGTGATGAGAGGAAGACGAAGAAGTAATGGTGAAGAATGAGAGTTATGAGGAGAGAGAATGAGAAGGAAGCTTTAAATAGGAAGGGTGGTGGTAGGTGGAGGTTTGGGTCGGGTTCAATCCACCATGAACCCGAAAACCCTCCATGAACCCGAACCACAAGCAAGACTAATAGACAGATAATAACAGCAAGAAATAAAATGCAGAAAATAAAATGCAGGAATAAAAATTGCAGGAAATAAAATACAGAAAATTAATTAACATGAATTTAAAGGAATTTAAATACAGGATAATACATGATAAATACTAAATAAATATACATGAGTTGTACATGAATAAAAATACGCATTCTGGGAACGGAGAGTGACATCTCTACCCACCTTAGAAAAATTTTGTCCTCGAAATTTCAAATCCAAGCAGGTAGAAATATCGGAGCTAAACTAATACAAGCAATCCTAGTGAGCAAGCAATCATTATTACCATATCAAAAGCAAGTACTATATATGTAAGTCCATCAATCCACGATATCAAGTAGCTCTACCTATAAGGTGATAAGCATGAAGAATCAGGACAATCAAGGTATACAGAAAGAGATATACCTTGTGAGTCAAACAGGTGTGGATACCGTGATCGGATATCATCCTCACGTTCCCACGTTGACTCTCCCAATGAGTGATGACCCCAAGCAACACGGACAAGGCTAATTGTTCGGTTCTTGAGTATCTTCTCTCTTCGGTCCAAAATGGACACAGGCTGTTCCTCGTAAGACAGGTTGGTACCAACAACCAGCTCCGAATGATCGAGGACATGACTTGGGTCCGATACATACCTACGTAATTGAGATACATGAAACACGTCATGCACCTCTCGTAACGAAGGCGGGAGGGATAAACGATAAGCAACATCGCCTATCCGATAAAGGATAACAAATGGGCCTACGTACCGCGGACTCAATTTCCCGCGAACGCCAAATCTAATGACCCCACGAGTAGGTGAGATCCGCAAGAATACGTGGTCCCCAACAGAGAATCTAACGGCCTACGATGCTGGTCCGCCCAATGACGATGCCGGTCCTGTGCAACTCGAAGTCGCTCTCTAATTCCCTTAACCACTTCAACCGTCTGAACAATCATTTTTGGGCCTAACATCTTCCTCTCTCCGATATCATCCCATGCAAGCGGTGACCTGCACTTCTTACCATATAGTGCTTCGAATGGCGCCATCTGGATACTGGCTTGATAACTATTGTTGTATGAGAACTCGACTAAGTGCAGGTGACTCTCCCAAGACCCTCCAAAATCTATAGTGCAAGCTCGCAACATGTCTTCTAAAGTCTGAATCGTTCTTTCTGATTGCACATCCGTCTGCAGATGGTAGGCCGTGCTAGACCTTAACTTGGTACCCAAAAATATGATGTAAAGCGGGTATCTCGATCCGACACAATACTGACAGGGACTCCATGCTGCCTGACATGAATTTAAAGGAATTTAAATACAGGATAATACATGATAAATACTAAATAAATATACATGAGTTGTACATGAATAAAAATACGCATTCTGGGAACGGGGAGTGACAACAGGGTTCAAAAAGCGATTGAATAATTCAAGTAGAGTGGTCAATGCAGTTGCAGATGAGATCCTAGGGACGTCCATATTTCAATCAACGTAGGTTAATCATATGAAGAGCGAACCAAGTGCACTAAAGTCGATCAAACCATAATACACTGATTCTAATTAGATAATATGTTAGTGGGCGTCCCCAATGATTATATGTCTTGAACAAGTTCGATAATGAATAAGCTTGTAAAACTAGACTATAAGAGCGACTTTAGTCAAGATAGTCCAAAATATAAGTACGCAAGATTTATGATCGAAAGAAGGCACAAGTAGTTCAAGTTCATCAAAATATAAGACTCGTCCAGTATTGGTGCCTCTATAGTTGTCCTGCTTGTCTTTTGTCTAAGGCCGTAGTCGACCAATGGGTTAGGAACCTCTAAACTCTATAGTCTAGGTAAACTTACTACTATCAGTCAATTACCTCGTTAATAGGTAATAAGGACAATGGAATGCTAGGTTGGGATGCGTGCTACCCAACTTATAAAAATTCTACTAGTATTGGCTTTGAATCAATGGGACATACATACATTTTTCTATCCTCTATAGTATCCGAAAACTATAATAATTCCTGAAATCATTTTATCGAGAATTTATGTCTCGCCAATGTACACTTGACTATAGTAAATCCTTGGTTCATGACTCAAATATGACATGTCATCGAATAATTTATTACTCTATTCAATATTTGCATAAAGATAACTAAGATCAAAAGTGGGCAACTAAGACATGGTTTTAATAACAGTCGATAACCTATGTTTACTTGAAATAATTTTAACTTTAGGGGTCGTGCTTCGCCAGTGCGCTGCTGGCTGTAGTGAACCCATAGTCCCCATAAAATAAACGGCGATAGTGCGCTGTCGTCATGCCATTATCAACGAAAATTCTTCCAACTATATCCGTAAAATTCAAAGGAGATTCTAAAGATTCCCACAAGTTGACTATGATAGAAAAGCGTAAGTATCTGTCCTATAAGTCTCAATCCTAAAAGATTGATTAGAGAGAAAATAATTGAAGACAAGGGAAGTACAAACATTCTAATATATATTTCATGTATATTCAAATGATTGATGCAAAAACTCTGAATCGAAACTAACTTGAGATTCATATATGGATAACAAAATTAGAAATTATAAAAATGATTTTTTTGGTAAAATGGAAATTAAATAGGTAATTTGGTCTTATGGTATGATGATAATATCTAAAGAGGGCAAAAAGAAAAAAATTGAACAATTTATCAAGATTAGAGCATTAACTCCAGGAAGGCCTAACTTACCAAGTGAATAGTCTATCCACATTGGATCCTACCATCATGTCAAAATAAAATAAAATAATATATCCTCATAGGAGAACCCTCAAATATAATAGGGTTAGGATTCTATGAATCCTTGGTTAAATCACATAACCTATTTATCAACCTTAACTACCCAAAAGTCAATTTGAATAGGGAACTCCTAGTCCTAGTCATTCTCTTAAATCAAATTAATCCTAACTTGTGAATGAGCATTTTCTAGTCGCAGGCTCGCAATAGTACGACAAACTTAGGTACTATCACGAGTTCACACAATTTTGTAAAAACTGACCAGCATGGGCCACCACAAAAACTTATCACGATCCTCTCTCGCTTTTTGGGATACGAGTGCGTGTCCAAGCCAGCCTACGCCGCAGAGTCGGCAGTAGAACGATGTCTAGACCATAATGCTCATAATCACAATAAATGCTCATTCACAAAATTAATATAATTTATATTATTCACAAGTTTTATATTTGCAGAAAAAATATAAACTCTTACAATTATTGGAATGACTATAACTCATATATCTAGCTAATCTCTAGGTTTTGGCCTACAAGTACACCCGTCTTCACAATGCTAAGCGTAGTCGCGGCTAACCTGAAAAATGTTGGATCATCCAGTCAGTGTAACACCTACTTTTCTAATGAGGGTAATTTTGAACTTTTGTAATTTTAGTCTTTTAATAATGAGATTTAAATCATGTTATAATTTTTGGTAATTTTTAATTCTTTTAAAACTATTTTAATTGGTGATTTGTGATTTTGGTGTTTTGCTAGTGAAACCCTAGATACTACTTAACCTAGAGACTAACCATGACCAAGGGAACCTAACCATGTGATTAGGGTGATTTATTTCAACATTTTTGCCTAAGGGTATTTTGGTCATTTTTGACTTTAAATGAAAAATAAATTTTGATTGATTATTATGGTACTAATTTTTTTATTAGAGACTAACCTAGTTTTGACCTAACCTAGATGTTAATGGTGTTCATGGAGGTTTAGTTAGAATATTAGAGACTTAATAACAAAGTTAGAGAATATCTAGATAATTGTAAGTTAGATATTTTATTAGCTTTAGCCTAGAATTAGCTTGGGCCTTAAGTTGAGTCTTAGAATTGATTGCTAGAGAGCCCATAGCCTTTCTCCATGCCCAAAACCTAACCCTAAACATGCTATGGCAGCCATATGGGGACCCCAACACCGCTATATAATGACTCTTAATCCTCACTTGCCTCTTTTAGAAATCCCCCTTTAGGAAACCCTAATTTCTTCCCCCTTTCATCATTCCTCACCATTTTTCTACCAAATTGATCCCAATCTTTTGTAATTAGTTCTAAATCTAGAATAGAGGTTAAAGGAGGCTAGCTTGCAAGGAGGGGAGCTTATTTGGACATTGCTTGAGGAAGGGGACTTCACAAATTTGGGACTTTTTTATTGAGATTGACTCTCAATAGGTAATCCCTTCAAATCACCTCTAAATCCTGATTTCTTTCCATAGATGCATCCATCTAGGTGTCCCCTAGCTGTAGGTAAAGTTTGGTAGGAATTAGAATTAGTTTGGTGTCCATATCGGATACGTATCAGTGTGTGTGCCTAGGTGTTCGATTGAATGCCACAACGAATTTTATTTTGTTATTTTCAAATTGTATTTGAAATTTTTTGTAGATGTTCATGTGTTCTTTGATTTTCATGAAGACTGAGCCTATTTTTGTGTCGTGTCTGTGTCCAAAATGGCCACGGACACGCAATACGAGCCCCCGTACGGTTGCCCTGCTACCCGACCCTGTTTGCGAACACGACATGCCACGTAGACACGTGGCACTTGACACAGAGGTGGGGGCGACCACTGACAAGCCCCCCCTCAAGTTTTATGGCATCTTATGTCATGTCAGACACGAAATCGAGGTTGCACGGGTTCGCACAGACACTGTGCGTACGGTTCAGTCGCGTATGATACGCGTCTCGTGCGACATGTGGACACGTCGTGGTCGTGTTTCAGGGTGTCGACCCTCTAACCCTAGTCCCCCTTGACCACTGTGCACGAGCATGACCCTTCTCGTGCTGTGTGTCGAGCCCAGTCGAGCTCGACATAGCCATACGAAGCAGCCTTCACTGCCTGTTTTGATACATACTGCATTTCGAATTTTGACATTGTGTGTCCTGATTTTTGGACACGTTTAGGGCCACGAGGACACGTTAATTATGTCTCTAACTCTGTGCATGTGTTTCACTAAATTATTTCAAGTTTGTTGTTTTAATTTTTGGGTTTTCATTTGAATATTCATAAACATGTACTGCAGTTTCAGGTTTTTGATTTATCGAGATTGAGTCCTATTTCCTGAGATTTGAAGAATATTAATGATTGTTTTGATCCCCAGTATTATGAATATGTTGTAATGGCTTGGGTTTGTTAACTGAGAAATGATTTTTGGGTTTTGTATTCGAATTTGGGGTTTCATTGTAAAACTGTGAACTCGAGTTTTCTTGTGAATTGGTTATTTGAAATATTATCCTATTTAAATATCTAAGTTTCAGTAATTGCCAAGACTAATTGGTTTGGGCTTGTTCTCAAGATGTGAAGAGAATTGGGTTCTTTCGATTTTAGGTTCAATTTCATAGGTAACTGTACATTACTGATACTTTAAAAAGAAAACTGGGATATAGGGTCAAATGTTAAAACTGAACTGAACTTGACATATGTTATGTAAATGTGGTTGGATTTGATGATTGAAATCTGAGTTTTGTTTGATATCTAAACTGAGATTGAATGTGATTTAGTAGCCTGAGATGAACTTTAGGTTTTCGAATTTTGTTATTGAATGTATGAAATTGAACTTGATTTCATATGCAAACTGAGAACAGCCCCTTCACATTCCAGTTTCACCCTCACCTTCACCTTAACTCACACACACACACATATTTATTTGCTCACTACCCTTCACTCACCCTCACTTTTCATGTATGCACTCTCACTTGATTTAATTTCCTTCTATATATATGCATGTATATATATCTATATATCTATATAGCTAAATGTATATGTTGTATATAGATATGCAATGCATGAATGTATGAGATGATGAATGCAAGCATGAATATAGAAGATTATATATATGTATGAAAAATTGTATATATATATATATATATATATATATATATATATATATA
>JANAVB010040619.1:50962389-51151146 GCA_029216955.1 Iris pallida
GCCGTTATCCCCAGCCCCGACCCTCAATTAAAATTCCCACTCGTAGAACAGAGAGTGCAGTCTGTTAACGAACTCGCGCGCATACGTATATAAACCAAGAGAGTTCGAGAGGAGAGAGGAGAAAACCCTACTGCAAACCCCACCCTCGACCACCAGGCGGCCGCGCGCCACCGCAGTGCCGCCCTGGGCCACCGTCGCCGGCCGGAAAAGCCGCGGACAGCGTGCACATGCAGGGGATCAGCAGCAGCAGCAGCCCAAGGAGGCCACTTCGCGAAGAGTTTCTGCAGCGTGTGTTTGATCGTTCATCGATCTACGAATTCGGGTATGAACACAACCCATACGAGATTAATTCCTTTTAAGTAGATTAAATTTATACGCTTTATATTGGCCGATATATCGACACGAAGTCGACAAAAACCCACTGTCGTATTGACAAAATTGGGGTTTCATACGCCCCTGTTTGAAGGCGAATCCCGATCGATCTGCCAAGAATTTTTGAATTCTATTTGAACAGACCTAATGACAACCTATAGGAGATGGAAACCCCATTATTGGTTTAATTTCTAGTTGTGTACCCAGTAAAAGAAACCCTAGAAAAGATCGAGAAAAATCCATAAAAATAGTTTTCGAAAATTAGAAAAACCTCTCGATACGACGTGCGTCCCGCCAAACCGGGCGACGTGGTCGCGAACTGAAGGCATCGAAAGCTGCGTAACGGCTTCGTGGTCGTGTGGGCTTTGACGGAATTCTAATTGGTCGCGTGTACGCGACGAATTTGATACGTATCCGTCGAAATTCACCGTATCGTGTATTTTACAAATTCTCTAATTACTTTGTGCACGCTCGTTAGATCGAGACGAAACTTGCGCCATCAGGACCGTATCGTTTTTCTGGTCCTGTATGCCAAGTTTGGTCCAATTTTGAGACCGTTGACAAAATCACCGTTTTGCGGGCCCCACGGTTCCAGTCAACGGGTGATTTTATGCACGGCCCGCCGAAATCCAACTCTGGACATACGGTTGGGTTCGTATCGGAAAACTGGATTCATAGATATGTATTTTGACGACTTTAGAGACCATTGACTCTGGCACGCTTTTCGGTATAAAGCGGGTCCAACGACGGACACCGTTTTTGCCCGAAATTGCCGTTTTGCCCCTGTGTCCAGAATTGGACTTAAGGACAGGCAATCCTAGCTAATTTGACTATTCTGAGAATGTTGGTAATGTTTGTTTCAGCTTTCGGAGACAGTTGTGATGACTTGGACTATATGACTTACTAGTTGACGGTATTTTATTGGTTCTTTGCGCTGCCTCCAGGCAAGTATACCTTACCTCCCTCTACAGTTTATTTACATGCATATTTCTATTATTATATAGTTTACTAGTTGGTTATTTATATGTGATTCGTATATCGTGCTTGCTAGTATAGATATAGTCTATGTACATGGTTAGCCTTGTAGTTTGTATTGGATTGGTTCTCTCGTGTATCGTGATTGGGTCGTGTCGTGTCTTCACCTGTGTCTTGACTGAGTCGTGTCTGCAAGTATATGTGAGTGAACTGCTATTCCTTGTTTTTCCCACAACCTGTGAGTCCACACACGGGGCGAGGGTTTCCTTTGCACCTGCGAGTCCACAATCGGGGCGAGGGTGACTTGTCTTGAAACTGACCTGCGAGTCCACAATCGGGGCGAGGGTTGGTATCCATTGATCTACCAGCAGTTCATTTATGCATACTTGATCCCGTGTCCATGTTCATAGTTACCTGTCAGTAGCCACGTGTCAGTTTTTTGTCTAGTTCCTGTTTATATTATTGCATGATTAAACTGTTAGATAGGCATGTTTTATGTATCTTGCTAGTCCTCTGAGGACCTGATGATCTCTTCAGGTTTAGCGATTGCATGGAGTTAGTTAGCAGAGTAGGATGGTAGAGAATTGCGATCTATGATACAGGTATTTGCTTGTGATACTTCTTTATTATCCTCTCGTGCTTTATATTCATTACCATGATATACTCTGCTTATTTATAGACTTATATCATTCTTAGAGTCTAATCGAACAATATGCTAATGGGCTGTAGACCATGACTCATACTTGTTCTTTCTTGATTATATGATTCATGTGGATTGAGATATAGTTTAGACTAGATATGATACCATGACCTTGACAACTTATACGTACTCGAGTCGGGCTGGAGTCCGCTCGATACGTAGCTGGCTTGCTCACGAGCTCACGTCCGAAAAGCGGGTGCGGGTCGTGACAAGATTACTTTACTTGATGCTGTCACATTGTTAACACGGATTAGTACTATATGGATCTTTACATTGAGATGTTATCCCCCTCGGGAGCATCGTGTACATTATGTCATGTGCGTTTCACTTTCATCATGTACTCCTGTGCTTTCACTATTCATGTATACTCTTGTGATTCATGTACTCTCATGTTCACAGAGCCCTCATGTATACCTTCATGTGCACCTATTTATGGGCCCTCACGTGAAATATTGTACAATAACATAACTTGTCTGGATCCTTGTGTATTAATTGGGGTACGGGAGAGTATAAGCCGTCATGTAAACAATTCCAAAGTAGTGTAATCATTGTACAAACTCTTTAGTATAATTATGTGCAAATTCAAGCCGTTCACATGTCTATCTTGTACTCTACATCACTAGTCACTAATAGGTCTCTACTTATAGTAGCTATTTATATTACAGTTCTTTCTCTTTTACTACATGTACTTTCTTTCAGCGTTTCATGTATTTTACTCTATTGCATGGTTTATATTCCTGTCTTGATATGAACTGTTGAGATTTTATGCTCGTTCCTGTCCTGACTGGACCTGTTAAAAATATTACAGAGGATTACGAGGACCTTTGCCCTACCTATTATGGAGCTGCCATAGATGACACCTGCGACTTGGACCTTCAGTAGGATCCATCAGCAGTAGAGGGTGTCACCCCTATAGTTTAGGCTAGATAGCTTAAACTTCTATCTTATTCTGATGTCTTATCTTATTTGGATACATTATGTATATATTTGGGATCTTGTTGTTATTCTGAATGTTTGTGCAGATGTTATCTTAGACACTTAGACTTCTTCTCATGTTTGTATTTTATTTGATGATTTTTACTATCTATCTATCTATCTTATCGTACTTCTACCTTAGTTATGATTGAGCTGTACATTTCTGTATTGTCCTCCGTTTGGAGTGTATATACCGTACAGGTACCTTATAATTGTTAGATGTATATGACTTAGGACAGCGTTCTACCGCCGACACTGAGACGTAGGCTGGACGTACCCACTTCTCGTGCCCCTACACTGGGTGTGGGTCGTGACAGTTAGGATGGAACGAGTACAATTTATTGAATGCAGTTCCAATATATGAAAACGACTATAAAGCAGAGGTTAGCCATTAAATATATGATTCCAAAATAAATAAATAAAGACAAAAGAAAACTAGACAGAAAGTTAGACAGTAAATAAAATAACAAAGAAAATACTTTCTAACTGACTGAAGTACCTTTGATATGTGATCGGTCTCGGGACAGTTACACCACACTATCTACGATGTCTAAATACTGTCTACGATGTGTACTTTACAATAATAAATTACTGTCTACATTGTCTACTTTGTAATAATGTAACACTGTCTATGATGTCTACTTGCAATAATAAACCACTGTCTACACTGTCTACTTTACAATAATTTAACACTGTCTACGATGTCTACTTGTAATATTAAATCACTGTCTACACTGTATAAGGTCAGATCACACATCCTTGGTACTTTTCCTTCCCGACATAACAAAATATGACAAAACATAAAAAGGGACAAAAATCACATATCCAATGTCTAATAATGAGATATAGTAATAATTAATATTGAAAACAAATAACAAAATGTACTCGCCTGTGGTCCTTTGCTGGTGAAACCGATAAGCCAAACCACTCAGTGTGCCACACAAAAGTCCAACTGCACAACAGTCTTCGGAGGCTGAAATAGATGTTACCAACATGTTCAGAATAGTCAAATTAACTGGGATAGCCTGTCCATAAGTTCAATTCTGGATACATGGGTAAAACGGTAATTTTGGGCCAAAACGAGATCCGCCGTTGGACTCGCTTTGTACCAAAAATCGTGCCAGTATCTACTATCTCTAAAGTTATCAAACTATATGTCTACAAATCTGATTTGACGAGACGAACCTATCTGTATGTCCAAAGTTGGATTCCGGTAGGCCGTGCACAAATTTGCCCTTTGGATCGGGTCGCAGGCCCACAAAAAAAGCGTTCCGGTCGACCTTCTCATAATCGGACTAAACTTGGCATACAGGACCAAAAAATTGATACGGTCCTGCTGGTGCAAGTTTCGTCTCGATATGATGAACATGCACAAAGTTAGGAGCTAGTTTGCAAAGGGGCCGATACGGGGTATCTTGACGGATACGCCTCGATTTCGTCGTTGACGCACAACGAAATTGAGTTCCGTCGAATCCCACACTTCGAAAACATCCATACGCGTATTTTGATGCTCATGAGTTGCGACCACGTCGCCCGGTTTGTCGGGGCGCACACCGTATCGGTAACTTTTCTAAATTTTCAACATTTTAGAAAACAGTTTTTCGTTGATTTTGGGAGATCGATTTCTCGAAGCTCAGTCGTCGAAATCGACTTCCGTAAAAAGGGTTATGTAGCCCTAGGTGTTGTCTAGGACTATCTTTAAGTTGATTTTAGAAATTTCTAGTATTGGGTTCAGAACTTCTCTTCCAAATCAGGGGGTTGGGGCTATCTTACTCTCCTACTTCGGACAGTTTTTCGTTGATTTTCTCATTCGATTTATTATCGAATCGAATTCGATCATATGCAAAATAATTGACAGGAGTTTAGGTGTATATTTTGTGAATATACATGACAAAACGGATTGTGAAACAATCCATCGTATGCGACGAAACGTCGCAGCGAAGACGTCATTATGACTGCTGAGGCTATTACTTAAAATTGTTGCTGCCGCCGTTCTATTACTGCGGCGGCTTGGCCAGCGGTGCTCCGGCTTTGGGGTGGCGCGCATGACTTAGGGGTGGCACGCAGGACCGTCAGGCAGGCTCTAGTGTCTCTATGGTGGTGGCACTCGAGACATTTTGATGAAAACTTTTCCTCTCATCTCTCGAGCACATCCCTAATGTCGAGATTGTATTTCAATTTTCAAATCAGATTTTGATTTGAATTGAATCCCCTATGATTCAATCCCGTAGAGGCTGTTATTAGGATTGAGAGGAGGAAGAGATTGGATCGAAATCTGGAATAATTCGATTCAAAAAGATTGCTGTAAATGAAGGAAATCTCGCAGTATACACCAGCGGGTTATATTGGATATGTCATCTCGCGAGAATTTGGATTCTCGCGAGATATTGGACTTTTTAGTATTTTTTTTTCCCTCTTAGTTTTTTTTTTCTATCAGATAAATAAGGAGAAAAATCCTTTCTAAGCAAAATCTTAATATATATATTCAACAAAAGTTTTAAATCTATATATACACTTGTATGTATACACATATAGTATAAAATATATTAGGCACACAACAAAATATATATATATATATATATATA
Organism: Iris pallida; assembly: GCA_029216955.1. Lineage (NCBI taxonomy): Eukaryota > Viridiplantae > Streptophyta > Magnoliopsida > Asparagales > Iridaceae > Iris > Iris pallida. The sequence goes on from JANAVB010040619.1 coordinate 50,967,997, forward strand.
TATATATATATATATATATATATATATATATATATATATATATATATATATTCACATTTCTTTTATGTATATATAAACATATATAAGTACAATATATGTAATTAAATATGAAATACGTACAAGAAAATTTAATAAATGTAAGGTAACTAATATTTTTCTTATAAACTAATGCTCCACTTCCATATGTCATGGAGAATTATTTGTCACATACGATTATCAGGCATAAATAAATTTATTTTAAAAAAAATATAATTCTAATGGCAAGAAAGTAAGAAAATAATTTCAAATAATTATTTAAGCAAATATAAATTATCATCTAGAAATTTAGGGTTTTACAAACATTTGAGGATAGTACTCGAAACTCTACGGCAGGAAAAGCTGTATGGGAAGTTGAGTAAATGTGCATTTTGGTTAAAAGAAATTCCTTTTTTGGGACACATAGTAAGTGGAGAAGGAATAACAATAGACCCTAAAAAAATAGAAGCCGTCAAATCAAGGCCAACTCCCAAGAATGTAGCAGAGATTCAAAGTTTTGTTGGCTTAGCTAGATATTATAGAAGATTTGTGGAAATTTTTTCCAAAATTGTTGAGCCGCTTACTCGGTTGACCCGGAAGAATGAGAAATTTATTTGGACTGATAAATATCAAGCGACATTTGAGGAATTGAAGGAAAGACTTGTCACAACACCAATACTAGCATTACCATCAGGGTCAAGAGGTTACGAGATCTATAATGATGCTTCTGGCAAGGGGTTGGGCTGTGTACTGATGCAACACGAAAAAGTTATTTTTTATGCTTTTCGACAGTTGAAGGTTCATGAAATGAATTATCCAACACATGATCTGGAATTAGCAGCTGTTGTATTTACACTAAAGTTGTGGAGACATTACTTGTATGGTGAACAGATCAAAATTTACATAGATCATAAAAGTTTGAAATACGTATTCACCCAAAAGGAGCTAAACATGAGACAATGCAGATGGCTGGAGTTGCTTAAAGATTTTGATATGGAGCTGGAGTATCATCCAGGAAAGGCGAACAGAGTGGCAGATGCTTTGAGTAGGAGGCGGCCTGAAGCTTTCCTTTTGAACACGCCCAAGGAGATATTAGAAGATCTTAGAAAGATGGGGATTGAAGTGATATGCCCAGTAGCAGATGGAATCCGGAAAAGTTTACAAATACAATCATCTCTATTAGAGAGAATTAAGGAGGCACAGAATAAGGATATGAAGCTGTAAAAACCGTAGAATCAAACTGAAGTTGGGATACAAACCGGGTTGATTAAGCATTCTGATTGATCCATGAGGTTCGAGAGTCGTTTGTGTGTGCCATATGGTGAACTCCAGACTGAGATTATGTCTGAAGCTCATAATTTATAATACTTTATTCATCCCGGGAGTACGAATATGTACAAGGATCTGAGGCAAAATTTTTGGTGCCATGGAATGAAGCGGAACATAGCTAAATTTGTTTCGAAATGCTTAGCATGCCAACAAGTAAAAGTCGAGCATCAACGGACTGCTGGACTACTACAACCACTACCAGTACCTGAATGGAAGTGGAAGCATATTATAATAGATTTTGTATCAGGACTTCCAAGGACACAAAGAGGTAACCATCTGGGTGATAGTAGATAGACTTACAAAATCTGCGAGATTCCTACCATTTCGAGACAGACAATCTACGGAGATACTCGATTAAGTATCGTCTCAGACAGGGATACTCGATTTACCTCAAAGTTTTAGAAAAGCTTACAAGATAGTCTTGGCACTCGTCTGAAGTTTAGTTCAGCATATCACCCACAGACCGATGGACAATCAAAAAGGATGATACAAATTTCAGAAGACATGCTGAGAGCGTGCTCCCTAGATTTCAAAGGATCATGGGATGATCATCTACATTTGATAGAATTCTCATATAATAACAGTTATTAGACCAGTATCAAGATGGCACCATTTGAAGCATTGTATAGAAGAAAGTGCAGGTCACTAATATGTTGGGGTGACATCAGAGAATGTCAACTCCTAGGGCCAGAGTTGGTTTCGCAGACTATAGACATGGTCAAGGCAATCTGAAGTCATCTTCAAGCTGCACAAGACAGGCACAAGATGTGGGCAGATAAGCATCGAAGGATCTTGAATTTCAAACCTGGTGATCATGTATTTCTGAAGATCTCGCCAACCAAGGAAACTATCAGATTTGGAACAAAAGGGAAGTTGAGTCCAAGATATATAGGCCTATTCGACATCTTGGATCGAGTCGGCGACGTATCTTATCAACTGGCCTTGCCACCTTCTTTAGAAGGAGTTCATGATATTTTTTATGTATCTCAACTACAAAAATATGTGCCAGATCCTAGTTACATACTTGATCATTCAAAAATTACAGTTGGCCCAACTCTCCATATTGAGCAGAAGCCGATAGAAATCTTGGATCAAAGACAGAAGATCCTTAAAAGCAAGACCATCTCATTGGTTCGGGTATCTTGGAATAAGGACTCACCTGGAGAATCTACTTGGGAAAGAGAAGATGAGATGCGTCAACTATACCCCTACCTATTTGAAGTTTAAGGTACTTTAGCACCTTTTCTTTCCATTTCTCAATCCTTAAATTCTGAGGACAGAATTTAATTAAGGTAGGTAGAGTGTCATAGCCTATTTATTTATGTTTTGTTTAATTATTCTCACCCTTAAAAAAATTTATTTTATTATTTTTCTTTAAATCAATTCTCCTTTTCACTTTGGTCCTCATGCAAATTACAATTTTGCATCATGATGCCCCATCCAAGTGGCATTCATGCATGAGAGAGGGCCCATGTGTCATTCTCCTCTCATGACTAAGCCTAAAGGGCATTCTAGTCATTTTTTTGCCTTGTCATTTATATGAATGAAGAGAAAGAAAAGAAAAAAATTCATTCTCTCCTTTTGATTACCAGGTGACTTCTTCTTCTTCTTCTTCTTCTTCTTCTTCTTCTCCTTCTCCTTCTTCTTCCTCTCTTTTCTTCTTTTCCTCCTAAAAACCCTTATTTTTGTTTACTGCTGCGGGCGGCTGCTGCCGCCGCCGCCGCTGACCTCCTCTCCCTTCTCTCCTCCTCTTCCTCTCCATCTTCCACTTATGGCATTCTCCTCCTCCTTTTTTTTCCTTTTCCCTTCAATTCATTTTTTTAATCAAATCTCAATTTTGTATAGGAAGGTCCTAAATTGGATCTTAGAAGAGAATTTTCTTTTAGGGAGCATCCAAAAACCCAAGGCAAGCTCTCCACACTCTCATTCTCATGTTTCCTTGTCCATAAATAAATTTTCTTTCATTATTAATTTTTGGACAGAAATTAATTATGTTAATAGGTTCTCTTTTACATAATTATCATAAGTCTTGAGATGGAACATTTTCACATATGGATAATTGTGAGATTGGGTTCATTTCCTAATCTTTCTTGATACATGTATATTTGCTAAATAGAGTATGGGTTACTCTCCTGCATTACATTTTTTTAAAGTATAAGTAGATTGTATCTTTTGCCTTCTTGTTTACGCACGCTAACGTAGGACAACGTACATGAGGATGGTAGTCCATATATGTTAATTTACCTAAGATGGTATTTTATAGCTTGCTAAATGCTATCAAGCCAATGTTAGGATGTTCTCGTATTAGCCATCAATTGTACAAATCTCTAGTACTATGATATATATATATATATATATATATATATATATATATATATATATATATAATACACACACACACACACACACACACACAAGTTAGAAATGGTGAGACCCCCACACTAGATACATATAGATGTATATGTATATGTGCACATTCATAACTGTACGTTTTTACATTATATTATGTGTACTAATAGTATACGTTTCGGTATTTTATTTTTTTGGAACTACACCTGGAACCCGAACTTTCTTATTCTCAAAAATTGTTCTTAAAATAACTTTAAAATACAAATCAATGAATTTTGTTTGATTTTAGTTATATTTTAATGCTGTCCAAATATTTAAATATACTTAAATATAACTATCATAAAGTTTTACTTTACTAAGAAAATCATTTTCGGACCACCCGGATATGTATATATCTTGAGAAATACTTATGCACCATAAACTAGGCTCCTTTGGGAATGTTGTCATAATCTATATCCATTTATATATTTTATGCAACATTTTACGTAGCATGTATACCTCTTTTTGAGAATTTCCATAGTATCATTTTTCGGGAATCTAGGCCTTTTAGAAATTTTGAATTTGTCCTAGATCCTGGAACCATTCATTTTCGATCTATATCTCGAAAGATTCTAGTAAAAACATTGTCCTAGTAGATACTTTTGGAATTTTCCTTAGTTTCAATACTTTTCTGGACCTTCAAGTTACGAAAAGGACGATACTATCTAGTGAATTCAACTTGACTTGTTTAAGACTCCCGTTTAAGGAATAATTTCGATTAGAATCAGAATGTCATAAACTTCTCTAGAATAGGGTGCATTGGGTTGGGAGAGAAACCATTGGATTACACCTGGCTGAATCTCTATAATATTTTTTTTTTATCTTTCGTACTGATCAGTCCCTGAATCGGTGTTCGTGCGGCCGTACGAATGTCCGAAGTGAGGCTTAGCTCATTTTCTTGATACAATTGGACACCCAGGCCCTGAGTTTCAGCTCAGCTATCTATTGTATATATTCCAGGCCCTGAGTCTCAACTCAGCCTATATTTTATTTCATTTAGACATCCAGGCCCTGAGTTTAGCTCAGCTATCTAATGAATGAATTCGATATTCGTAGAAAAGTTCAAGTCATACGAATTCTTTTTATAACGCATGATTCGATAATCGAACCAGATGATTCGAAAAACAACTCATGATGCTATCTTACTTGCAGTCACATCAATATGTGATAGTACAGACGGATGGATAATCTAAGCACCACCCATTTATACAAGCCTGATCCCGGGTAAATGGAATTATTGTCGAGATGCTAGGCGTGTGTGTGTGATCCAGAAGGATTTCTCTAACTTGCATTTAGGTATAGAAAGGTCTTATATGTTCCTTGGGACACTATTTTGGAGAGCTATGTCACGCCCCAGAACCAGAATGCTGGAGAGCGGGGGCGTACATAGCCAGCTACGTATATTGAAGTGCAACCCACCCCGCTATACGGTCACGGCTGTCTAGATACATGAGGGTTTAACTACAAGCCAACAGTCTTCTATGGTCATGAACAAGCCTATTGTCTCAATCACAAGCAAGTAATAGTAGTTACAAGATGTCAGAGCACCAAATATATAATAGCAAGGCATCCCATACATTACATATTGGATGATCATGAAGCTAGTCGTATAAAATGTCAGGACTAGCAAGAGTTCAGTCATACATGATCAACCCTAGGATCTGTCAATCATGTTACAGCCCGTAGGCAGACAGTAAATAAAGGGCAATCGAGCTAACACGTGCTCGTCGGCTAAACGCCTCAAAAGAATAATTTTACAATAAAGTGGGAGGACAAAAAGAAACCCACTCGTTGCCAGGGTTACGCCTGGTGGTCACCATCAGGCTGGATAGTAGGTAGATCCTCTGGTGCTGCTCCGATATCTGGCCACACAAAACCAGCTGGGTCAGACCCCAGAAAGAGCAAGTGCCACAAAGGAGGCTTCACTTAGGAACTAAAACCAGCATATCACAAATAAATAGTAAAGGTAATTAAAAGATAGTGATAATAACTGAGATAACAATAATATATTGAACACGGAGAAACCATTCAAGTAGCCAGACTGCAACCCTTAAACCAAACAAGGACCGGGGCTGCAATCCTTCGCCTGAATAGAAACCCGCCTCAATTACTATTGATAAGGTAACAAGACAATAAACGAAGAGAGGACACAGAACTGCTCCGGAAGCCAGGTTACAACCCTTAAACCAAACAAGGACCGGGGTTGTAACCCTTTGCCTGAACAGAACTGGACCCCTGATCTTTATTGTTAAGGCCAGTATAAATAATCATGGTATTGAAGTAAAGGTAAAACATGACGAGCATGACAGGGGGTTACAATAAGACAATAAATGAAGAGAGGACACAGAACTTCTCCGGGAGCCAGGTTACAACCCTTAAACCAAACAAGGACCGGGATTATAACCCTTTGCCTGAACAGAACTGGACCCCTAATCTTTATTATTAAGGCGGGCACAATAAGCATGACGATATATGATAAGATAACCATGGAACTATTCAGATAGCCAAGTTACAACCCTTAAACCAAACAAGGACCGGGGTTATAACCCATTATCTGAACAGAACTTGGTATCCCATCATTTATCGATACAAGAAATCATATCCTGATACAATCTTGTACAGGATCAGGATAAGACTAAGCTGGAATAAACTTCATCCAATCAATCACGGCCAATCAAGAGTACGGCTTGATACTTTTAACTAACTAGGGTTATCACAGGCCTAGTTACTAGCAAGATGCAATGAGATTATCCTAACAGCCACAAGCCCTGCAGACCATCCAGGTTATCCGGATCGAATGTCCGTTATAAAGAATGCAACATGTAACTGTGTGCTGGAAATGTGCCCTACTCGTCGGTAGGCTACAAATCCGTTAGTGCGCCTAGATAACGGGATTGCCTGTAGCTAGGAATCTCTTTATGACTACTGAGTCATTCTAGTTAATTAGCCTTAGTCAATTTCAGTAGGTACCCCTGACCGTGGTACTCAGGGATCCCCATTCTAGACATGATGCAAGACAGTACCAGTTTATTACAAACACAATCGCCCACGGTGTCCAGGTATTTCATACTTGTCATGTCAGTTTACTTGTCAAGAGTGCGCCACAGCGAGCCACTATCGTGTTCTATTCTTACATTATCATGAATGAGAAAGATTGTATAAAATAACTGATAACATATTCTTGAAGCCAAGGAAAAGATCTACAACTTTTATGTTTTAAGTTTTTCAAGATTCTAGCTACAAAATAACTTAAACAGGCAAAAACAGTGAATTCCTGCACAAATGGCGCATGGGATTCCTGCGCAAATCGGCGCATGAGATTCCTGCACAAATCGGCGCATGAGATTCCTGCACAAATTGGCGCATGAGATTCCTGCACAAATCGGCGCATGAGATTCCTGCACAAATCGGTGCATGAGATTTCTGCACAAATCGGCGCATGAGATTTCTGCACAATCGGTGTATGAGATTTCTGCACAAATCGGCGCATGAGATTCCTGCACAATCGGCGCATGAGATTTCTGCACAAATCGGCGCATGAGATTTCTGCACAAATCGGCGTATGAGATTCCTGCACAATCGGCGCATGAGATTTCTGCCCAAATCGGCGCATGAGATTCCTACACAATCGGCGTATGAGATTTCTGCACAAATCGGCGCATGAGAAACTCACGTTGCGTCTTCAATACATGCGCGTAGGGAACCTACGCGCATGACACGCTCGGAGTTAAGGGATGCGTTGCCGGGACTTCACGGCGTATGGCCTCCCGGCGCATGGCCTCCCGGGCGCATGGGGTTCCCGGCGCATGGGGTTTCATCGTCCCCAAACAGCAAGTACAGCCATGAAAGTTTCGAAAACTTGTAATGGCCATAACTTACTCATCCGGAGTCGAAATCAAGCAAAACAAAAGCCAAAACTGAATGAAATTGAATTCTCTACAACATAGAACCATTAGTTTTCGAAAATAACCAAGTTTTAGAGATCAAAAATAAGAAAACTAAACAAGAAGGAACTTAAAACTTAGATCTACAAAAATATAACCATCAAAACCGAAAACTTCCAGTTCTAAAGAGGCTTAGAATCTAGTAAGGAAGAGAATGGAACAATAAAACATAAGATCCATCATGAAGCAAGTTTGCACTTGCCTAAGCTCTCTCTCTCTCTCTCTCTCTCTCCTTCCTGGTAGGTGTAGAAGTAAATGTGGAGAAGAAGAAGAATAATGAAGAGAGAGAAAGATGAGGGGTTAATAAATGGGGATGGTGGTGGTAGGTAGGGGTTCTCCCCTTGGTTCATGATGAACCAAGGCAACCCAAGCCTAGCCGAACCAACCCAAAACAAACCGAGCCAAGCCAAGAGATATGCAATACAAAATAAAATACGTACACGTATTCCAAGATACGTAATACGAACTACAGGCATTACAACTCTATCCACCTTAAAAAAAATTCCGTCCTCGAAATTTAATCAAGAGGCTAGAATTGCAACGACAAGCAATAATAATCGTAAGCTATAACAAACAGTCTATCATGCAGTCATTTATTCAAGCAAGAAATTGAAAGCATAAGGCATAAGGAAGACATTATATCTTACGAGTCAAACAGGTCGGGATATCGCGATCGGATATCATCCTCACGCTCTCACGTTGACTCACCCAAAGAGTGATGACCCCAAGCAACACGGACTAAACTAATAATCTTGTTCTTAAGTATCTTCTCTCTCCGGTCCAATATAGACACGGGCCTCTCCTCATACGAAAGGTTGGTACCAATAACCAATTCCGAATGATCCAGGATGTGGCTCGGGTCCGGGATATACCATCGTAGTTGAGATACATGGAATACGTCATGCACCTCACGTAGCGACGGTAGAAGAGCGAGACGATAGGATATATCACCTACTCGCTCCAGAATATCGAACGGCCCTATATACCTAGGACTAAGCTTTCCCCGTACGCCGAAACGAATGACGCCACGGTTAGGCAAAATCCTCAGGAATACATGGTCGCCGACCGAGAATTCAAGGGGTCGCCGATGGGAATCGGCCCAATGACGCTGGCGATCTTGGGCAACTCGAAGATGATCTCTGACTTTTCTGACCACTTCAACGGTCTGAGCAATCATTTTCGGACCAAGCATCTGCCTCTCTCCAATATCATCCCAGGCTAGCGGGGATCGACACTTCCTACCATACAGTGCCTCGAACGGTGCCATCTGGATACTGGCCTGGAAACTATTATTGTACGAGAACTCCACCAGGTGCAGGTGATCTTCCCACGAACCACCGAAGTCGAGTGTATAAGATCTCAACATATCTTCGAGAGTCTGGATCGTGCGTTCTGACTGGCCATCTGTCTGCGGGTGATAAGCTGAACTGAACTGGAGGTGAGTTTCCAAACTCTCTTGCAGGCTACGCCAAAAGTGCGACGTAAATCTGGAATCTCTGTCCGAGGTGATACTGACTGGTACTCCGTAAAGCCTGACGATCTGCCTGAGGTACATCTCTGCTAGCTGAGCCGTCGACTGACCAACTCTGAACGGGAGAAAGTGAGCCACCTTCGTGAGCCTGTCTATGACAACCCAAATAGCGTCTCCGCCAGCCGGGGATCTAGGCAATCCAGTCACAAAATCCATGGTTATATGCTCCCATTTCCACTCGGGAATCGGCAATGGTTGAAGTAGTCCAGCTGGTCTCTGATGTTCAGCCTTAACTTGTTGGCAGACTAAACATCGAGAGACAAACCGGGCTATCTCCCTCTTCATGCCATTCCACCAAAAGTGCTGACGGATATCACGGTACATCTTCGTACCGCCGGGATGAATGGAATACTGCGAACTATGAGCCTCTGTCATGATCTCATGTCTGATATCTCCACTGGGTACACAAAGACGCTTCCCATGTCGAAGTGTACCGTCTTCATAGATACATAACTCTGGTCTTCGTCCTGCCTCACACTCTGCTCTGAGTCGCTGAAGCTTGGAATCTGCTGACTGCGCCATCCGGATCCTCTCGACTATAATGGATTGAACTTGCATGCTGGCCATCAATGCCACACTGGAAGGGAGGACAACTTCTATACCCATCTTCTGAAGATCGGCTAACAGCTCTGGTTGCGCTGTTAGGAAATAAACTTCGGCTCTCCTGCTCAATGCATCCGCAACGACGTTGGCCTTCCCAGGATGATACTGCAAGTTAACATCATAATCCACAAGTAGCTCTAGCCATCTCCTCTGACGCATGTTAAGATCCTTCTGGGTGAAAACATACTTCAGGCTCTTGTGGTCGGTGAAAATCTCTACCCTATCTCCGTACAAATAGTGTCTCCATAACTTAAGTGCAAACACTACTGCTGCCAGCTCCAAGTCATGGGTTGGGTAACTCTTCTCATGATCACGAAGTTGTCATGACGCATAAGCTATTACCTTCCCATGCTGCATCAGAACACATCCTAAACCTCTGCCAGAAGCATCACAATACACTGAGAATCCTCCGGTTCCATTTGGAAGCGTGAGAATAGGAGCCGTCATCAAGCCTCGCTTCAACTTCTCAAAGGAATCCTGACATTCCGCTGTCCAAGCAAACTGCACATCCTTGCGGGTCAACTGGGTCAAGGGCGCTGAGATCCGAGCAAATTCCGAAACAAATCGCCGGTAGTAGCCGGCCAATCCAAGAAAGCTGCGAACTTCTGCAACCGTGCTGGGCACTGGCCATGTCTCAATGGCCACAATCTTCTGGGGATCCACTTCTACTCCTCCTCGGGTGATGATATGGCCCAAGTACGAAATGCGATCGAGCCAGAACTCGTATTTACTAAACTTGGCATACAACTGGTGCTCCCTGAGAATCTGGAGGACAATTCTGAGATGATGCTCATGCTCCGCCTCACTCTTACTGTAGACCAGGATGTCATCTAGGAACACAATCACGAACTGATCCAAATAAGGTATGAAGATACGATTCACGAGATCCATGAATACTGCCGGCCATTGGTTGCTCCAAATGGCATCACAAAGAACTCCCAATGCCTATATCTCGATCTGAACGCTGTCTTCGGGATGTCCTGCTCTCTGACTCTAATCTGATGGTATCCTGACCGCAAGTCGATCTTTGAGAATACTGCTGCCCCCTTGAGTTGATCAAACAAGTCATCTATCCTCGGGAGAGGGTATCTGTTCTTGATTGTCACTGAGTTTAAGGTACGATAATCTACACATAATCTGGACGTACCATCTTTCTTTTTCACAAGAAGCATCGGGGCTCCCCAAGGTGATCCACTAGCACGAATGAATCCCTTGGTTCTAAGTTCTTAAATCATCTTGTACAATATCTCTAGCTCTGATGGCGCCATCCTGTAGACTCTTTCTGACACTGGAGCTGTTCCGGGAATCAAGTCGATGGTAAACTCGATCTCTCGCTCTGGCGGCATCCCTAGAAGCTCTTCGGGGAAAATATCTGGAAACTCTTCGACTATCCGAGGCAACTGCACTGCTGCTACTGCCATCCGCAACACTGGAGGAGAAGGTTCAACTTCGCCTCGGGAGAAGGAAAACTCTGGCTCGCCTGGAATGCTAAAAACAACCCTGCCAATGTGGCAGTCTATCCTAGCATACTGGTCCCTCAACCAATCCATCCCTAAGACCACATCATAATCGGCCATCGGAAACTCTATCAATCTAGTGGAGAATTCTCTACCGCTAACTACGATCTGACACGAGGAAAATACTCTATCTACTCCCACAAGTCCGTTACCAGTAAGTATATTGAGCCTTACTGATAATGACTCGGGCTCCAGTCCTACCTGTGTCGCGAATCGTACAGACATAAATGAATGCGAGGCACCAGAATCAAATAATACTGAAGCTGGAAAGGTGTTGACGAGAATAGTACCTGCCACTACCTCACCTGGTGCTACTCCTTCCTCTCCCATGGTCAAGGCCAGCACTTGACCATGTCCTCTGGGTGCGGGTCCCCTCTACTGAAAATTCCTCTGCCTGCTCTGGATCAAGGCTTGGGCTTGAACATACTGCTGCGGCCTCTACTGCTGGAATGCCTGGGCCTGCGTCAGCAATGGCCTCAGGAATGGATACTGCAGCTGCTGCTGCTGCTGGACTGGTGCTGGTCCTCTAACTGAAGGACTAGAAAAAGTTGATGATGAACTCCCCCTGTTCGGACAGTTCCCAACCCTGTGGTCCGGGACACCATAAACCAAGCACAAACCCTGTGCTCTGCGACATTCTGATACCACATGCCCTGGCTTCCCGCAGTGTGAACATCCCACTACGGAAGACTGCTTCTGCTTCTGCTGCTGAGGGTGCGTCGGGGTAGAATGTTGAACCGACGTCACTGAGGTCGCCTGCCTCGGAGCTCCAATGGTCAAAGCCCTGGCTGCCGGGGCTGGTGCTGATGACTGATTCATCTGGCCGTGAGATCGCTTCCGATCTCCGGACCTATCCACGATCCTCTGGGAGGTATATTCATGCCTCCTAGCTGCTCTCAATACTGCATCAAAAGTCTGATGCTCAAACTGCTCCACTGCCAACAAGATCTCTAAATGGAGCCCCTGCTGGAACCGCTGGGCTCTATCGAACTCGGTTGCTACCAAGGTGGGAGCAAACCGACTAAGTCTCGAAAACTCGGTCGTATATCCATCGACCGTCCTGTCCATCTGCTTCAGATTGGTGAACCTCGTCTGTAGATCATATCGAGCTACAGCATCAAAATACTTGGTCTGGAATCTCTTCCTGAATACTGCCCATGAAATAGGGGCCACTAATCCATCGGCCTGTGCTGCCCACCAGCTGCGAGCAAGATCTAGTAACTGCAGGTGCACCACGGCCACCTTCTCGTTCTTTGGAGTCCTGGCTGCTTCTAGAATCACCTCTGTGTCCTGAAGCCATGCATCTGCAGCGATCGTATCTTCACTGCCGTCGAAGAAGGGAGGGTTCAAGCGCTTGAAGCTGTTGGCCGCGCTATTACCCTGATGACCTCCTCTGGTCAAAGCATCTGCCACCGCCTGGTGCAAGGCATCTCCTCGCCGATCCTGGGATGCTAATAGCGTCCTGATGAGACCCACCAAAGTGCCATTATCATGCTCTGCTGGCTGGACGGGCTGAACTGGTGGTTCTCCTTCGGTGGGCACGACTCTGGAGGCTACTCCTGAATGCTGGGCTTGATCTCCAGGTTGCTGTTGGTCTGCTGGAGGTGCACCGCCTTGCTGATCGGCAGGTCCAAGAACAATGTCGCTGAAGAAGACGACATAGGGAACAATAAAAAAGGACCAGGACAGATCAACGATACAAGCATGTGATCAGGTCAAGATTTTCAGGGATTTGAAAGATACGAGTAGAGATCAAGGGCGAGTACTGATTGAGACATCTATTCGGTAGACTCTTACATATCTTGATTTATAAGACCTGCATGGGCCACCACTAAAACTATGTCACGCCCCAGAACCAGAATGCTGGAGAGCGGGGGCGTACATAGCCAGCTACGTATATTGAAGTGCAACCCACCCCGCTATACGGTCACGGCTGTCTAGATACATGAGGGTTTAACTACAAGCCAACAGTCTTCTATGGTCATGAACAAGCCTATTGTCTCAATCACAAGCAAGTAATAGTAGTTACAAGATGTCAGAGCACCAAATATATAATAGCAAGGCGTCCCATACATTACATATTGGATGATCATGAAGCTAGTCATACAAAATGTCATGACTAGCAAGAGTTCAGTCATATATGATCAACCCTAGGATCTGTCAATCATGTTACAGCCCGTAGGCAGACAGTAAATAAAGGGCAATCGAGCTAACACGTGCTCGTCGGCTAAACGCCTCAAAAGAATAATTTTACAATAAAGTGGGAGGACAAAAAGAAACCCACTCGTTGCCAGGGTTATGCCTGGTGGTCACCATCTGGCTGGATAGTAAGTAGATCCTCTGGTGCTGCTCCGATATCTGGCCACACAAAACCAGCTGGGTCAGACCCCAGAAAGAGCAAGTGCCACAAAGGAGGCTTCACTTAGGAACTAAAACCAGCATATCACAAATAAATAGTAAAGGTAATTAAAAGATAGTGATAATAGCTGAGATAACAATAATATATTGAACACGGAGAAACCATTCAAGTAGCCAGACTGCAACTCTTAAACCAAACAAGGATCGGGGTTGCAATCCTTCGCCTGAATAGAAATCCGCCTCAATTACTATTGATAAGGTAACAAGACAATAAACGAAGAGAGGACACAGAACTGCTCCGGAAGCCAGGTTACAACCCTTAAACCAAACAAGGACTGGGGTTGTAACCCTTCGCCTGAACAGAACTGGACCCCTGATCTTTATTGTTAAGGCCAGTATAAATAATCATGGTATTGAAGTAAAGGTAAAACATGACGAGCATGACAGGGGGTTACAATAAGACAATAAATGAAGAGAGGACACAGAACTTCTCCGGGAGCCAGGTTACAACCCTTAAACCAAACAAGGACCGGGGTTGTAACCCTTCGCCTGAACAGAACTGGACCCCTGATCTTTATTATTAATGCGGGCACAATAAGCATGACGATATATGATAAGATAACCATAGAATTATTCAGATAGCCAAGTTACAACCCTTAAACCAAACAAGGACCGGGGTTGTAACCCTTCATCTGAACAGAACTTGGTATCTCATCATTTATCGATACAAGAAATCATGTCCTGATACAATCTTGTACAGGATCAGGATAAGACTAAGCTGGAATAAACTTTATCCAATCAATCACGGCCAATCAAGAGTACGGCTTGATACTTTTAACTAACTAGGGTTATCACAGGCCTAGTTACTAGCAAGATGCAATGAGATTATCCCAACAGCCACAAGCCCTGCAGACCATCCAGGTTATCCGGGTCGAATGTCCGTTATGAAGAATGCAACACGTAACTGTGTGCTGGAAATGTGCCCTACTCGTCGGTAGGCTACAAATCCGTTAGTGCGCCCAGATAACGGGATTGCCTGTAGTTGGGAATCTCTTCATGACTACTGAATCATTCTAGTTAATTAGCCTTAGTCAATTTCAGTAGGTACCCCTGACCGTGGTACTCAGGGATCCCCATCCTAGACATGATGCAAGACAGTACCAGTTTATTACAAACACAATCGCCCACGGTGTCCAGGTATTTCATACTTGTCATGTCAGTTTACTTGTCAAGAGTGCGCCATAGCGAGCCACTATCATGTTCTATTCTTACATTATCATGAATGAGAAAGATTATATAAAATAACTGATAACATATTCTTGAAGCCAAGGAAAAGATCTATAACTTTTATGTTTTAAGTTTTTCAAGATTCTAGCTACAAAATAACTTAAACAGGCAAAAACAGTAAATTCCTGCACAAATGGCGCATGGGATTCCTGCACAAATCGACGCATGAGATTTCTGCACAAATCGGCGCATGAGATTCCTGCACAATCGGCACATGAGATTTCTGCACAAATCGGCGCATGAGATTTCTGCACAATCGGCGCATGAGATTTCTGCACAAATTGGCGCATGAGATTTCTGCACAAATCAGCGTATGAGATTCCTGCACAATCGGCGCATGAGATTTCTGCACAAATTGGCGCATGAGATTTCTGCCCAATCGGTGCATGAGATTTCTGCACAAATCGGCGCATGAGAAACTCACGTTGCGTCTTCAATACATGCGCGTAGGGAACCTACGCGCATGACACGCTCGGAGTTAAGGGATGCGTTGCCGGGACTTCACGGCGTATGGCCTCCCGGCGCATGGCCTCCCGGGCGCATGGGGTTCCCGGCGCATGGGGTTTCATCGTCCCCAAACAGCAAGTTCAGCCATGAAAGTTCCGAAAACTTATAATGGCCATAACTTACTCATCCGGAGTCGAAATCAAGCGAAACAAAAGCCAAAACTGAATGAAATTGAATTCTCTACAACATAGAACCATTAGTTTTCGAAAATAACCAAGTTTTAGAGATCAAAACCAAGAAAACTAAACAAGAAGGAACTTAAAACTTAGATCTACAAAAATATAACCATCAAAACCGAAAACTTCCAGTTCTAAAGAGGCTTAGAATCTAGTAAGGAAGAGAATGGAACAATAAAACATGAGATCCATCATGAAGCAAGTTTGCACTTGCCTAAGCTCTCTCTCTCTCCTTCCTGGTAGGTGTAGAAGTAAATGTGGAGAAGAAGAAGAATAATGAAGAGAGAGAAAGAGGAGGGGTTAATAAATGGGGATGGTGGTGGTAGGTAGGGGTTCTCCCCTTGGTTCATGATGAACCAAGGCAACCCAAGCCTAGCCGAACCAACCCAAAACAAACCGAGCCAAGCCAAGAGATATGCAATACAAAATAAAATACGTACACGTATTCCAAGATACATAATACGAACTACAGGCATTACAAGCTATGTACTCCTTGTCTGATATCCTACGGTGTGAGTTAAATTATTCAAGTATACTCCTTCTTGCATTTATTTATCTTATCATCTTATATTCTTAACTCTCTCCTTTGACCGAGGGCTTGCTCGTCGTATTGACGATCTAGTTTTGTTCACAAGGGATTGGCGGAGACCAGAATGGATGTCAGACGTACACTGAGGAGGAACTCTATGAATGATATGGAATTATAGAATAATAGTCTCATTTTGGAAGACCAACTAATATGTAAATTATGTGTTTTGAAGAATCTATGAACAAATATGTAAATATGTATTTTGGAGAACCTCGAATGAATATATAATTTTTTGGACAAGTGGATCTTATGCAATTTGTGGAAATTTTCTGTGATTATGCCTTATGTCTATGCCTATCCCGGACCTCACAGGTGACAATCGTGGGTACAATATGGTATTTCATTGTACGGGTGCGTAGCCTGGGAGGATGTATCATAATGCTTCGATATCCTTTGGGAACCGGGGCATGACACATACAAAAGCTGTTGTTTCCAATAGCCAAATCTTCGATATACCACCGTTGTGACAGAAGCGATATACAGCTGCTATGACAAAGGTTTATAAAATTGTAGTCCAGGACTTGATGTTTGAAACTGTTCAAAACTTAGTATGTAACCTGTAGGAACGAAATAGTAAAGCAAAATACTCTAGAGGGGGGGGGGTGAATAGAGTAGGCAGTGGAATATTGCTAATTAAAAATCTCGTTAGCAGTTAGATCACAGATATAATAATAATCACAAAGTAAATGATAGAAATGAAAAGTGATCAGAAGACAAACGCAAATATCGAGATTTATACTGGTTTCCCTCTTGTGAGGACTAGTCCAGTCGGAAGAACTCTAGCTTCCAGTTGAATCCACTATTGGAAAATTCCGTAAGTTTTTATACGAAGTCCTTGCAACTTCTACAGACGCGAGCTTTGATACAAAAAACTCGACCAACTTCAATTATGAAGAGTTGTTTCTTCAATCAAGCCTCTGATTACAATCGCTCTGAAACTTTTAGATTGCACCACACTGGCAAATCGACTAGAGGATTGTAACTGGCTTGGAATTTGAAAATGGAAGCTTTTTAGAACTCTTTGGAAGAAATGTAAGCTTTAGAAGAGAAGAGATTGAAAGTGAATTGGTGTGTTGAAATGATCAAAATCTTTCTCTATTTATAGTTTTTCCAAAGACAAAACTCTGACAAAATTTGGGCAAAATTCGGACAGAACTCTTTGTAACAAACCGCAACTGAAGGGAGACCAAGTTCAAAATCAAACGTTCACATAACGTTCAACATGGCCGAACTCTGGCCGAGTTCTGCTAGGGTTCTGCCAGTTGATTTTGAGAAAAACAGTTTTGGCTTTTTGAAAAATCCTTGAGAAGCTTTTTGTAAAATAGGTATTTTTCAAAAACATAGGTCATTTTGAAAAGATAGGTCAGGTTTTTAAAAACGATTTTAGGATAGCCTATTTGCCAGTACGACTTGGTGTACAATGTATTCCTAAACTCAATAAAATGAAAAAGTACATTGCTTTGAAGAAAATACATTCTGAGTGGCAGACAGCTTCAGTCTTGAACATAGTAGATATCCATCATTGAGCAGTGTCCAAAACGTCGTAGGTAAACATCTGAACTGACTTGTATTTATATCGATACAGAGTTTGATCAATTATTAAAATCAGGTTTGACCATGACCAATGGGCCAACAATCTCCCCAATTTTGATAATTGACAAACCTTGCCGATATAACATCTTGGTTTGGATCAATTCAAAAATGTAATAAAAATTTGTTCATAACCTGTATTCATGAAGATGTTAGATCCGATTTCTCCCCCGTTGTCACTTAGCAAAATAATTGCAAAAGAGAAAGCTCCCCCGCAATAAATGCATAAGTAACAAGCAGTGAAGAAACATAATAAAAATATATAAAAACATTCATCACAGGCATGTAATAATGTATAAACAACACAGGCATGGTATTTGTCACAGGCAGTTTATGTGAATTATAAAGAAATATAATGCTATAAAGCTGAAACAAATAAAATGCTAAGCTGAATAAGTGAAACATATGCCAAATTGAGGCATAAAAACATGTCTATGAAGAGTCACATAACTAAAAGAGTACTGATAATATCTTGGAATGTCGAAGCATTTCCAAGTAAACATAAGACAAAATATCAGTCTCAATAAGAATAACATCTCAAAAATTATCATCCCCATCATCATCATCATCGGCTGCAGCGCTAGCATCTCCAGATGGACCAGCTCCAGAAGTACCAGCTCAGAAGTATGAGAAGTGGCACCAGAAGTATGATATCAATCGTATGCGTTCCCTGGCTGGAACATAGAGTGGACCACCTCATCATCAATGCGGTAGCCAGAAACAGAAGGGTCTCGAGGTAGAGAGCTAGCAGAGTGACCCATCTGCGCAAATCTCAGATCGGCAAAAGAGTTGGCAATAGCCTGGAACCGAGTCACGTCACGGAATTCATGTTCCCTGGAAGTGTCAACATAAAAAGACTGCAGATCTGATAGATGCTGATGAATACCCTCAAATGTCATAGGATAAGACTGAGGAGGACCAGGTGCTGTGGGAGTAGGTACAGAAGGAACAGGTACAGTAGGTAGAGGAACAGTGGCAATGCTACGACGAGAGAGTTTGAGGAACATGGGCTCAGGGTCCAGAGCACAAGTGGATAAGTCAATGTCGAATCTTTGAAAGATGCATGGGATGATCATCGCATAAGAGAGGTTGCGGTCTCTTCCGCGACATCTACCCATCATATGAATGATAGTCTTAGGGGCAGAGAAAGGAATCCCCTTAAGAATGTGATATAAAGCAGAAAGCTCAAGTGCAGTGACATCATCTTTTAAAGTGGATTTTAGAAGTAGAGTGGAATAGATGATGCGATGTAAGTCATAGTTAAACAAGTTCAAGTTATTGGCCTTGAACTTTCCAGGACGAGCACGTGCGGGCGCACAAAGCTCATTCTTGAAACTAACGAGAGTCGTACCATCGGAGAAATTGAAATCAGTGATGTCATCGAGCGGGGCACCTTCGTTTGGAATACCAAGGATTTCTGCTAATATTTCATCAGTAAACTCGATATCTATCCCTCCGATACGTGTTCTCGCGGTAAAAGTATCTAACACAGAATTACAGTAAAATAGTCTAATGGCATTAGTAGCTATAGGGAATTGTAAAGTAGCAAAGCGTTGTAACCCTAATGCCTCAAAGTAAGGACGGTGGTCGGGAAAGACAGTCCATTTGATCGGAGATCCGGTACAAATAGTACGCATAATAAAATCGGCATACCAAAGTACGGCTTGGTCGGGAGTTTTGAAATAAAACTCGTCCGATGCACCGTCATCCGATTGGACCGAAAAAAGAGATAATCCGTATGCGGATCCGAAGAGGATGCCTCTTCACTATCATGGGTCTTCTTTCTCTTGAAAGGATTGAATCCCTTAGGCATTCTATCCCAAAAACTAGAAATCCTAACAATTTGAAAGTGGAGGAAAGAAGGAATTATACCTTCCGAGAATTAGATATGCTGTAGAGGACGAAATTCTCCGCACGAATTCGAATTTTGGACGAAGATCTCCACGCAGATTGGAAGAAGGAAGGTGGAGAAGAGCTAGGGTTTTCGGGGCACGACTGTTGCTGTTTTGATAATGATTGGAAGAATGAAGAAGATGGGGCCTCGGGTTCTGACTGGTACATATATATACCCAGCCGAACTCTGGCCAAATTCAGACCGAATTCGCCAAGGGTTGCCTAGCTATATATGTATATAAAAAAAATAATGGGGTCATATCTTTTTCATTAATTCGTTTCAAATGTTTAATTCAGAGTTTAGTAATTTTAAATCTTAAAATAATATAATTAATATTATTTTATAAATTAATATTCTTTACTCAACATCTGTCTCAGATTAGCTGTAGGAGTACTATTCCAGCTAACGGAGGTTCACCGGGGAACTCTTAAGTACCGCTTCGCTTCGACCGTAGTCGTGGTGACAGACAGACTCTTTTAAGGCTTGTCTCAAAACAGTTATTGAGTATCGAATAAATTAATTAATATTATTGATATCTAAAATTCCTAATTTTTAATGTAAATAATTGAAACGATCTTCCGCTAGAGGTCTTGTGAGTATGTCAGCTAATTGATTCTGTGTGTCTATGTATACAAGGTCTATATCTCCATTTTGTTGATGATCTCTAAGAAAGTGATGTCTAATCTCGATATATTTAGTACGAGAGTGACATATTGGATTCTTAGTCAAATTAATAGAACTAGTATTGTCACAGAAAATAGGTATGTGTGTAAAATACAATCCATAGTCTCCTAAAGTTTGCTTCATCCACAAAATTTGTGCGTAACAACGTCCTGCGGCGATATACTCAGCCTCGGTTATTGATAATGTAACAGAATTTTGCTTCTTACTAAACCAAGAGACTAGAGCTTTTCCTAGGAAATGACATGTGCTGCTAGTACTTTTTCTATCTACTTTGCATCCGGTAAAATCAGCATCAGAATAACCGGTTAGGTCAAATAACGTAATTTTGGGATACCATAAGCCGACAGAAGAAGTGCCTTTAAGGTATCGGAAGATACGCTTAACTGCGCACAGATGTGATTTCTTAGGATTAGCTTAAAAACGTGCACATAAGCAAATACTAAACATAATGTCTGGTCGACTAGCAGTTAAATACAGTAAGCTACCGATCATACCTCGATACTTACGTATGTCGACAGGCTTGCCTTGTTCATCAATATCAAGCTTGGTTGAAGTTGCCATTGCAGTGCTAAGTGGCTTGACTGCTTCCATGTCGAACTTCTTTAATAGATCCTTTGTGTACTTTGCTTGATTTATGAACGTCCCATTGTCGGTTTGTTTTATTTACAGTCCGAGAAAGAATTTCAGCTCTTCCATCATGCTCATCTCAAACTCATTATGCATACACTTTGAAAAATTTTGACAAAGAGATTCATCAGTAGATCCAAAAATAATATCATCTACATAGACTTGAATCAAAAGAATGTTGTTATTCAAAGATTTTATAAACAATGTAGTGTCAACCTTTCCCTTTGAAAAACCGTTATCAAGTAGAAAAGAGCTTAGACGATCGTATCAAGCACGAGGGACTTGTTTTAAACCGTATAAGGATTTCTTCAACTTGAAAACATATTCAAGAAAATTAAAATCAGTAAAACCGGGAGGTTGAGCTACATAAACTTCTTCTTTTATAAAACTATTTAAAAATACGCTTTTGACATCCATTTGAAATAACTTAAAATTATAAAAACATGCAAATGCACATAACATATGAATGGATTCTAATCTCGCAACTGGGGCATAAGTCTCATCGTAGTCGATACCTTCTTCTTGATTGTATCCTTGAGCTACGAGTTGAGCCTTATTACGAGTCACTAAACCATTCTTGTTCAGTTTGTTTCGGAATACCCATTGGGTGCCAATGACCGGATGATCAATGGGCTTGGGAACAAGTTCCCAAACTTGATTTCGTTCGAATTGGTTTAATTCCTCTTGTATAACATCTAACCAAAAATTATCACTACATGTTTCATCAATATTTTTGGGTTCAAACTGCAAAACAAAGCAACACAAGAAGCTATATCTTTATTAGAAGAACGAGTACTTACACCCTTGGTAATCTCACAAATTACCAAGTCCTTTGGATGATTAGCCAAGAATCTCATCTCTTTTGGTGTAGTCTCAGGATTGCTAGTTCTGGCTTATTTGCTTGTAGGTTCATCTGATGCTTGATGTGATGGTTCTGCATCTTTGTGTGAAAGTTTTGCAGTAGCTGTACTTGGTATGATTATGTCTTCAATGTCATCATCGTCTAAGTGTTGATTTAGCTCATCAAACTTGACATTGATTGATTCTTCGATGATCATGGTTCTTTTGTTGAAGACTCTGTATCCTTTGCTCTTTGCTGCATAACCTAAAAATATACCTTCATCGATATTTTCATCAAATTTACTCAAATTGTCTTTAGTATTAAGAATAAAACATTTACAACCAAAAAATTTGAAATATGAAACATTTGGTGTTCTATCAAACCATAGTTTATAGGGAGTCTTCTTCGATATAGGTCGAATTAGAACCCTTTTGAGAATATAGCATGTTGTATTTACAGCTTCAGTCCAAAAGTATCTAAGTAGACTAAACTGGTTTAACATTACTCTAGCCATTTCAGATAGAGTTCTGTTCTTACGTTCCACAACTTCATTTTGTTGCGGATTCCTAGGGCAAGAGAATGCATGCAAATAATCGTGTGTCACAAAATTGCTTGAATTCTGCATTATCAAATTTGCCGTCATGATCACTACGAATGCGAGTAATCATAAACCCTTTTTCATTCTGTACTTTCTTACAAAAGGTGACGAATTCTGATAATGCATCGTTCTTGCGTACAAGAAAATAAACCCATCTATATCTAGAAAAATCATCTACAATGACAAATGCATATAACTTACCACCTAGACTAGCAATTCTACTTGGTCCAAATAAGTCCACATGCAACAGTTGTAAAGGTCTAGTGGTACTTACAGCGTTCTTGGATTTAAATGCTGATTTGGTAGCTTTGTTCTTTTCACATTCACTACATACCGTATCCTTCTTGAAAGAAATGTCCGATAAGTCGCGTACCAACTTCTTTGTAGATAGTCTTGAAATTGTATCCATGTTTGCATGATCGAGTCTCATATGCCATAGTTGACTCTCAATGCTTTTGGCCATCAAACATCTACCTGTTTTGTTAGCATCTTCCAACAAATAGGAAACATATATGTTGTCTTCCCTAATACCTTCAAATATAGTACTACCAGTTGAACTATCAACTATAGTACATTTATCTTTGACGAAGTTAATACCATAACCGTGATCAGCTAAATGGCTTATGCTGAGCAGATTATGTTTTAACTCGGTAACTAGACAAACATCTTTAATTACTGGATGGGGAGCCTTACCAATGTCACTGATACCGATTATGTACCCTCTTAAATTATTACCGAAGGAGACGTATCCTTCTTTATTCCTCTTCGACAGTGTTACGAATAGTGAAGCGTCACCGGTCATGTGCCGTGAGCAACCGCTGTCGAGGATCCATTTGCTCCTAGCATGTGAAGGGCGTCCACCTACAAAACAATTTGCAGATGAAACTCTTGGTACCCATTTCTTGTAGGGTCCTGACTGGTTAGTTTTTGGTATCCATGCATAAACATTTAAATCTACTAACTTTCTGATTCTACATACAGAAGATATATGACCAATGAGGCCACAATAATGACATTTAGTATGTTGAGTGTTGAAAGTAGTGTGAGGTGCATGATTGGTAGGTTTTGGTTTTCTAGTATAGAAGAATGCATGACTATTTGTCTTCTTAGGCATAGTTTTGGTATGGTTTGGTCTGACAGTGTTGGGCATGTTCCGATGATTCGGTAATTGACACGTATTAGAATAGGAAGCAGCAACTTCAGGCCGTTTTCCTAAACTAATTTTCAACTTTTTGGAAGTGTCATATAATCTAGTATAGTTATATGTGAGTGATTCTAATCTGACCTGTGCACACTGGAGACTCTTTCTCTCCTTAGATAGGTCTTCCTTTAATTGGATGATAGTTTGGTCTTTTTCTTCGGATAGCTTAACAGTCTCGTGTAACAACAACTTAATAGAAGAATGCTCACCAGACCCATTTGAAGAGTCATTATTTCTAACATGATCTAGTTGGTCGGTTAGTCTTTCTATTTCACCTTTGTACTCTTTGAGTACCTTCTTAGAGGTTTCATATTTACTATGCAGTTTCTTGTAATCATTTAGCAGGTCACTGAAAGCTTCTCCTAATTGTTCAAAGGTAAAATCATCATAAGGATCAAATAGAGGATTAGTGATTACCTGATCGCAAGCCATCAAGTATACATCGTCATTTGATTGTTCGTCTTTTGAGTCGCTGGCTTCACTTTTATGCCATATGCTTGTGTTGGCGTACTTCCTTGATATAGATTTCTTCAGGTAGCCTTTGTCATATTTGCTGCTTTTCTTTGATGATGATGCTGTAGGACAATCTTTTTTCATGTGTCCTTTCTTCTTGCATCCGTAGCAAATATGATCTTTCTCGTTGTTGTTGTTGCTGTCTTTTGTTCTCCTATTAAATCTCATAAACTTCTTAAATTTTCTTACCAGAAGAGCTTGATCTTCAGAGTCGGAGTCGCTGTCATCAGAGTCGTCTTCGACAGTTTTTCTATGTTGAGCCTTGAGAGCGATCGACTTTTCTGACTTCTTCTTTGGTGTAGTATCTTCAAAGTCTTGAAGTGTGAGTAGCTTACCCATGAGTGTTTTCGGAGACATTGTTGAGAGGTCGTTCCCTTCAATGATTGCTGTAGCCTTTGGAATCCAGTTCTTTGTAAGAGCTCGTAGAAGTTTGCGAATCTTCTCATGGTTACTGTAATCCTTGCCTAGTGAAGACAACGGATTTACAATATCCAAGAATCTTGTAAACATCTGAGTGACTGATTCACTTGGCTTCATTTTGAACGTCTCGTACTCCTGAGTAAGTCTGCTGATCTTTGACTCTTTGACTTATGTTGTTCCTTCGTGGGTTACTTCGAGAAGTTTCCACACTTCGTTTGATGTTGTGCAAGTAGACACCCTGTTGAATTCAGTTCTGTTTAAAGCACAAAATAGAGCGTTAATAGCACGTGCGTCAAGACTGGCCTTTTTTCTTTTCCTTCTCTGTATATTTGTCATGGGGTTTTTCAACTAAAACTCCATCAACATTAATACGAGGGGGCTTTTTATAACCATCAATAACTACAGACCATAAGTCAAAATTAAGAGATTTCAGAAAGAAACTCATACGTGTTTTCCAATAGGTGTAATTTGTGCCGTCAAACAGTGGAGGTCTGTTTGTGGCTTGGCCTTCACTTGTAAATTTCACAGTTGCCATGTGTAATGCTGTGATCTATATACCAATTGAATATAACTGCAATTTTACCTTTTTTTACCTGTATAACCTGCTCTGATACCAATTGTAGGAACGAAATCGTAAAGCAAAATACTCTAGAGGGGGGATGAATAGAGTAGGCAGCAGAATATTGCTAATTAAAAATCTCATTAGCAGTTAGATCACAGATATAATAATAATCACAAAATAAATGACAGAAATGAAAAGTGATCAGAAGGCAAACGCAAACACCGAGATTTATACTGGTTTCCCTCTTGTGAGGACTAGTCCAGTCGGAAGAACTCTAGCTTCGGCCAGTTGAATCCACTATTGGAAAATCTCGCAAGTTTTCATACGAAGTTCTTGCAACTTCTACAGACGCGAGCTTTGATACGAAGAACTCGACCAACTTCAATTGTGAAGAGTTGTTTCTTCAATCAAGCCTTTGATTACAATCGCTCTGAAACTTCTAGACCTCACCGCACTGGCAAATCGACTAGAGGATTGTAACTGGCTTGGGATTTGAAAATGGAAGCTTTTTAGAACTCTTTGAAAGAAATGTAAGCTTTAGAAGAGAAGAGATTGAAAGTGAATTGGTGTGTTGAAATGATCGAAATTCTTTTCTATTTATAGTTTTTTCAAAGCCCGAACTCTGACAGAATTCTGACAGAATTCGGACAAAACTCTTTGTAACAAACCGCAACTGAAGGGAGACCAAGTTCAAAATCAAACGTTCACATAACTTTCAACTTGGCCGAACTCTGGCCGAACTCTGACCGAGTTCTGCTAGGGTTCTGCCAGTTGATTTTGAGAAAAATAGTTTTGGCTTTTTGAAAAGTCCTTCAGAAGCTTTTTGTAAAATATGTGTTTTTCAAAAACATAGGTCATTTTGAAAAGATAGGTCAGGTTTTCAAAAACAATTTTAGGATAGCCTATTTGCCAGTACGACTTGGTGTACAATGTATTCCTAGACTCAATAAAATGAAAAAGTACATTGCTTTGAAGGAAATACATTCTGAGTGGCAAACAGCTTCAGTCTTGAACATAGTAGATATCCATCATTGAGCAGTGTCCAAAACGTCGTAGGTAAACATCTGAACTGACTTGTATTTATATCGATACAGAGTTTGATCAATTATTAAAATCAGGTTTGACCATGACCAATGGGCCATACACAACCGGTATGCTGCAAGCGACACCTCGGGTATGCCGGTCAGACGGCCAAAATTCAGACTAGTTTCATGTCTAGCATAGCTTTTGGTTTGCCAACCACTTCTTATGTTTACAAGTCCTAGACACTTTCCAGACTTTAAAACACCATAAGTTATTCTTCTTTGGTGTCTTGATACTTGCATGGAAATCACAAAGATAACTTGAGCGTGATACTTTCGAGAAGGTTTTTAATATGTCGATATGAATCCAAGATTTCTGTATTTGAGGAGTTAGACTAAAAGTGCATAGTATACAATTTTTGTAATCATCAAAATCATCATAAACAATGTGCCAATAATAGGTTACCTGAATCAAATTTTGAAAGAGTTTGTCTATCGACGATTCATATATAGAATATGTTGCCTTGGTTATATCCTCAATTATGGAGCACCCCATCCATTATAAAGATAACGAGTATAATAGGGAAACCTATCATCACTGACATCCCTATAACATACTTCATATGTTCGGGTGTTTATAGAGATACAAGTAAATGAAGAGTTATTATGCAAGATTGGTCTCCACCTACCCAACGATGAGAGAATAAAACAAGAAGATGAGTATGATGTGTGTAAAGCGTTATTGCTTTGGGCATAAACAAGACCAATGTAGAATCTACCATAAAACGAGGGAAGACAAGAGGATAATGAAATAGAATCGAGAATATCGATGATGAAAATTATGATAGACAACATGATTATCCTTTTCTTAATCAACATGGGATGGTAAGTTGAGGGTTGTTGATGAGACAATGGAGGATAGAAGTAGCATGTTGTCTGAACCTCAAATATCCAGTATCATAAAAAAGAGGCATGGTCAAGATATGTTGAAGAATAACGTGTATGCAACTACCCAGTAATTGGTTATCCATATGGAAGGATGAGCACAAAGAGAGCCAGATCAAGAGGTAATGAATTTTTAATACACGTCCAAAGTTAAATGGAATCATAATGAAGAATCTATGCTTCATGCATAAAAAAAAGCCATAACACCATCGAGACAAACACAATGTCCCTTGGTGACGTTGATTATAGACTAAATCAGGAACAAACATGCCACTGACTAACAACTTTACGAAAGAAAATCCTACATGGAGTCTGCTTGTTAAAAATACAGAAGAAGTTGTGCTAGTCAGAACAAGACACCAGAGAGGAAATGCTTGAGTTGTGGATGCCTCCCAATCCCCATAAACTTGCGTAATTCTGTTACCTAAAGATTAATGATGATCGACCTTGAAGGCTGATACCAATCATCCTTGAAGATTGATGATGATCATTCATGAAGACTAATACAAATTATTTATTGAGTTGTGCACACTCAAGGAAGAGCGTTGTAGTTAGTTTGTAGCTAACTAGTTGATTGTGATAACACAACTAAACAAGGATATCCTTCTCCCTTAAATATTTTAACCAATCTCCTTGTAACAACTTAAAGGCTTGTGAATCTATACTATTATACATTATGAAAACTTGAAAGTTTTCACCGTGAAGCTTTCAAAATTTCTAAAATATCCTTATCTTAGCTTAGAATATCTAATTATTTTCACCAAATTAATTATAAGTAACTTATTATGCAATATTTCCTTAAAAAAATTTCATGCATCAAGTTAGCATAAAATACACATAAAAAACACGTGCACGACTGCTAGTATATTGGAAAGAGAAAATCTTTTGTACGATTACGTACATAATACAATCATATTTTTCTCTTTTTTTTATCAGAGTTTTTGAAAAATACCTTAGTCTTTTAGACTACAAACGAATAAAATATCTTATAAAATTTAGCAAAAAAAGGTACTGGTTAATAACTTCATTTCTAGATGAATCATGAAACTTTCACCGTCTATCAATGAATCTTCATATTTGGTGTGAGAACCAACCAAACCAAACCAAACCGGACCCCACCCAATGAATGTGAAAGTTAATACACCAAACCCATACCGGGTCGGGTCCATCACGAACTTCAAGACCCGGACCCGCATAGGCCCACATGCACCCAACTAACCCACAATCCGAAGTTTAGCGCATAATTGGCGGATTTTTCAGATTCATTAATACGCTTTCTATAGTAAGTACTTGATTAGGCATAACCCCATAACTTTCTGGTCCCACAACACTGTCATCACTTAATTAGAATTAATTAATTAATTATATTATTATTAATTTTTCCTATGCTGAAAAATTATATAGGAAAGAGAGAGTCATGGAAGAGTATAGAGAGAGAGAGAGAGAGAGAGAGAGAGTTGACACAAATCACTCTCTTTAGATTTTCTCCCTCTAGAATTGGGAGGTTGGCAGGTGTTGGAAATGGATTTTGATGACAACAACAGCAACAACAACGACAACAAGTGGGTTGCTTTCTTTTTCTTCTTCTTCTTTTGGAAATTTCTGTTATTAATGTTTTTTTTTTTTTTTGATTCTTTTGGTTGTTGATGTGTACTGTTGACTAGTTGTCGCTTGGATGTTAGTGGGTCATGGTCAAAATTTGATTTTGATGAGTTCCCATTCATAAATTTGAGATTTTGACATGGAAATTTTGCAGTTTTGGGAGCTCTTCTGTTTGATTGGGGATTTCCCATTTCCCAGACCCATCTATATAATGTGATATAGTGCTGTAAATTTGTTGGGCCTTGTGTTATTTTTGAAGCAATTCTTTGTACATTGTTGGTATTGTAAGTTTTTTTGATAGTTCTAGTAAAGTTCACTTTCTTGTTACTTGTATGTTACAATGAGCTTGCATTTGCTTATGTTTTTGATCTTGAATCATAATGATATAGTGGTTCATAGTAATTATAGTGATATGAATTGTTGTTAATATAGACTTTCTTTGTGTGAAAATCGTTAGAATACAATTCCATTGGTTTATAGTAATTTGTTTATGTGAAATGGGTGGCAGTGATATGTTTGAATGGCGCGAGGAGGAGTATTGTCTGCAAAGAGATACAGGATATGGTAAGTTTCTGTACTAGCTTGTTAATTATTCGACCTTTTCGTCTATATAGCTACTTATGTTATGTTTGCGGTTCAATTCAATAGATGTCTCTCATTGCCTGTGGGATGAAGTAAATGTAAGCACGGATAACTTGGTGAACATGTTCGACGACCAAACTCCGACTAAGGACTGTCTAGATTTCGGCTACCAAGTGCCTAATGCAGGAGGTATGGCTTTTTCGGTAGAAGTAAATGGGTAGTTGTATTAAGATTGTACGTAACTATATAACTAGGGAGAGTGGACTTCAGATAGTTCCAACAAGGGGTTGGAGGAACGGACGGAGACTTCGCAGATGAAAAGGAGGCGAATTCTGCAATTCACTTCTGATACTAGCAATTTCGGTGTTAATGATGAGCAATTGACTTCTGTACGTGCATAATCTACGTGAGCTCGTGGATTTACATGCAAACTGATTCGTTTATCGTTTATAATTTTAGTGTGCTGCCTTTTTTGTGGATTGTTTTTCATTTTGTTTAGGCCAGGGAAGATTTGCTGATGGAAGATGGGCTGCCACATGATTTGGAATGGAACGCACAATGGGATTCGACAGTTCATGGTTAGACACTTTTCCTATTTGAATGTTGCTATCTTTTTTCTGGTTATTCTAATCGTGAGGTATATGGTAGAGGATACAGGCAACTTTAACTGTGAAGGATGGGATCTGCCATCAGCAGGGTTGCCGGCAAATTGTGTCAATGAAAGTGAGATGCATTGCAGCACTAAAGAAACGTACGTTTCTTTTTTTCCAACTTAATTTTCTTACTATAAGTTTTTACTATATTTTTATCCTTAATACATTTTATCGCTTTTGTAGGTATAATTACATAGCATCTGATGTTCAAGTTGACATTCCAGGTTCACAAAGCTATACCTTCACTTGACAACCTTGTTAGGAATTTCTTAGTTAATGATGATCAATGATATTTAAGTCCTTGAATTGTGCTTGACACGTTCTTCCTTTCATCTCATTTGACTGTGCAGAATTCTGCAACATTTCACCGCAGATGGAACTAGATTTGGTGCAAAAGATAACCAGCCCTGCTTCTATCAAGATTTCTAAGGGTATGTGTGCGGCCTAGACTATCTTTCCGCTTATTCAATTTTATGAGGTTTTCATTGTTTAATCTCTTTTCTCATAAAAAGACATTTCATATGTATACTATATTTACAATCACTTGGTAAGTTCATCCTATCACTTCAATACAATGGCGTTTAAAATGACTCATGATCAACATGACTTGAAACACATAGGAGCTTACTCAATGAGATTTGATGCACCTGAACTCTAAATTTCCATCAAACGTTGACTGTGTAAACCTATGCAGTTAATTATTATACATTACTGGGAGCATTGCAACCTATGTTGCACGGACAAAGATATGACATGACACTGTAAGTACGCTGTGACATGGACATGACACATATTGTGGTGTGTCCTAGTGTATTTTGGAGTTTCCGTGCTTTCTTGATTGAAAAACACATTATTTTTCTCTACCCCATGCTTTTAGGTACTACAGCAGTCTTTAATCAATGTTTAGG
Organism: Iris pallida; assembly: GCA_029216955.1. Lineage (NCBI taxonomy): Eukaryota > Viridiplantae > Streptophyta > Magnoliopsida > Asparagales > Iridaceae > Iris > Iris pallida. The sequence goes on from JANAVB010040619.1 coordinate 50,998,883, forward strand.
GTCTGCTTTCATAATTTTAATGTTCAACGGCCTATCTTCAATCTTACAATTAGAGAGTTTACGATCAAATCCTCCAAAGTCTTTAGGGGGAGGGTGTGGGTGGGTTATCTTCATGTATTCCTTTTTATTTCTTTCTCATGATTTCTTCTCATCTTTCATGCCCTTTTTTTCCTCCAGTTAGGAAATCCAACCTCAGATCTCCAAAGAAGTTATCTACTTCTGTTGCTTATCCTTTTGCTCTCATTAAACCTTGTGGAGTTCAAGGGGATGTGACTCTGAAGGACATAAACCAGCGAATTCATGCTCCCCCTCCATCAAGATCAAGGGACACAAATGATGGGATTTCCTTGCCTAATTATACCACCTCAGCTCTTACCGGGAAGCCTGTAGTTGTTAAAACAAAGATCCGCACTGAAGGGGGGAAAGGCAGCATTACTATAACGAGAACCAAAGGTTGACTAGATAACTACTTTTGTTCTTCTTTTGGACCTGGCCTCTTTCTCATGCATCTAATTTTGTTTCAGTTTTGCATGATAAGCTTTGGCCAGCTATGTTGGAAATATCTTGTATGCAATCCTTGTGTGGTTTGTTCTTTGAACCTGATGATCAGGCTTAAATTTCATTTTGGAAGTGTGCTTATAGTAATATACAGTTTCTGTTGGATGCTTCTCCTAAAAACTAGGATAACTTTTATGTTATAAGTTCATCTTTTGTATCTTATATTTGTGCTCAGTTGTGTATAGTTCTCAATATACAACAACAACAAAGCCGTTCCCCTTGAGCAATCATATTATTGATCAAATGTTGGTATTTCTCGAATAGTCTTTTCTTTTCTTGTATCATTTATTTCCATCAAAGCGTGAAACTTATTGATAAACGGCAATTAATTTGAATTGGTGGAACACTCGAATTCGGCATCAAAACATTTTCATGACATTTTTGTTTTAGGAAATGATATTGGAAGTCACCTGCTAAAAATGGTAAAGTAAATTATTTGTGTTTACATCGTATTAGTCAAATACTTATAATTTGATTCAAACATAAGATTCTATGAATTCTTAATTTGCTTGAAACATAAGATTCCAAAAATAATTGCAATCTCCATTACCCTATGTTGCAAGGACACGTATACAATATGACATGACATGGATATGGCAAGCCAGACAAGGCACTTAATTTGGTTTGTACTAGTGCATTTTAGAGTGTCCGGATTGTGTCCAATAAGTGTTTGATACATGTTCAGCACGACATGATTCACATTTTTGGGGAATCCATGCTTCCTATGCATTTCAGCTTTCAATGCAGTTTGATGTTTCTGATATCAGATTATTCAAAATTTTATGGTTTAAGATTATGTATATTAACATCCTCAGATGGCAAGTTTAATGTGTTAGCTTTCTCTTGTGAGTCATTTTCTTTATTCAGTTCAATACTTGCAGATCTGTATTGTAATTCAATGGGAGAGGTCCTGAAGGGTTTCTGGTGATTGGAAATTATATTTGAATGGGACCTTAGGTACTGCCTAGATTTAGCTTAGACATTAAAATAATCACGCCAACTTGAACATATTTGGAGTTCTTGTGAATGTGGCAATAGCAGATATGACTTGTATAATTGATGAGATCTCGAATATGTTGGACCATTCCATGTGTGGCCACTTATTAGCTTGTCACGAGTTAATTCCTTGTTTCAAGGGTTGGGTTTTGGCGCTAGGCTACTGTTCAAGGTGCAGGAGGGGAGGGATTTCTATTGGAAGGGCAGGCACCTTTGAGAGCAGGATGGTATTGAATTTGAATAGGGAGAGTGGAGTATTATCGAGTTATGAATTAGGAGCATTTCAAGATTTTGATGTTGCTAGATACTAGAGTCATATCTAGATGTAGACACTTTTTTAAACTCTCAGCTTTGAAAGAGTTGCAGAAAAAAACAAAACAAAAAATGTATCTCAAGAGTGTGATATTAGAGTTTTGGGACTGCAATTAAGATGCAAACAATTAACTGCTTTCAAGGTGGAGTTGTTTTATTGCAGGAGAATTTTTTCTGGCAAGGAGAGTGAAATCTTTCTTGATAAGTATGGTTTCCACAAGCAATTGCAAGGATAGCCCAATGAGTCCACTACGGCGAGGAAGAGGATTGGGAGGAGTTGGATTTGTGGCATTTAGTATGTTTCAGCTATGCCAGCTATGCTTTGCAGATGAAATAACGGTCAACATCGTGGATGGGGAGCCAATGCATGATCGTGGCACAAGCTGAAGTTTATTACGGCGAGCCTCTTAAAAAGTTGAATTTACAGGGGTAATGTATTTTATCTGCACATGAAGGTAGGACAGTGTTAAATCCTCCTAATTATTTCAATATAGTTATCTGCAACCTACTTAGTGGGGATTCAAAGTTGCATGATGAAAGTCATGCTTCTTCTATTACTAATTTACTACTTCCGCTTCATACATGCGTCTTGTCCTACCATTTTGTATGGGAACAAAAGTTTTGTGATTCTAAGGGCGACTACTATTTCATTCAATTTCAAAACTACTAAGAAACAACACTGAAAATATTAAAATTATGCCTAAATGTATAAACTATATTTTCTAAAATGTTAATAATTTATTAATAATTATTTGCTTTTCGATACCAAAAAATCTGATACTCCAATCCGAAACCTCCGATACTGCAGATACCGCCGTTCCTGATACTCATAGGAATGGTCCGATACCGATTCCGAAACCGATACTTCGAACCTTGGTCAAAATGAATGTGTATTATTCAGTGATGTCAAAATATACCGAATCATGAGGAAGAAAGCAATGGACTAGTTGTAATGGTGTTATCTAAAAGAAGGAGATCCAAAGAACGTTGTGAAGATATATAAGAGAAGTTCTTGGTTTTCCAAAAGACAGGAAGATGGCATGCTTCTTTTGCATAAGGACTACATTCTTAAATGTGTTCAAAGAAGTTTATCGTCCCACATTCTTGGCTTTTTCCGAAGTACTTTTAAAGATAGACCCGAAGCCTAGGTAGAGCAAAAGATAGGAGGCTTTTTTGCAATTGAGCAATAGAGAATATGCCCCCTTTAGCCTTTATCTTAGGCACATGTTACAAAATGTCCCGTTGAGTAGCAACATGATAAAATGTGTTTAAATCATGGCAACGTTGGATGTCCTTGGCGATGACTTTGTTGGACACTAGGTCATGGTAGTGTTTGTGATAGAAACAATGTTGACTAAATAGATGTCTTAGTTGTATTTTAGTATCAAGGATGGCGATGGCAGTTTTGGTTTCAAAGGTGGTGTGCTTGACAAGCTTGTTAAGGCTGCACGAGGCGGTGGACGGCGAGGACCAAAATGCCTAGGTGGGAGCTTGAAGGCGGCTAGGCGGAGGCCTCAAGATTATAGTTGGTAAGTTAAGACGAGGTTGTCAAGTATATACACATAATTTCATGTGGAATGTTCACTAAAAAATAAATAAATATTGCTACTATTGATTTTTCTACCCATTAATCAATATTAAATACACTATAATTCAAGTTTAAGATATAAAAATAAGGATAAATAGTTGGAAAAATTCTATAAGTGACAAGAGCCGAGGTCTCATGGAAAGAAAATTTGTCAAAACAAGAGAGTAAGAAGAGGGGGGGGGGGGGGGGGGGGGGGGGGGGTGATAGATATACCGAAGATATCAACAACCGTCGAAATATCAAAAGTCGATCGCCAACATTGGGATTCTTGGCTTGGAACAAGAGTTAAAACAAAAAGAGAGAGAGAGAGATGGTGAGAGAAGACGCGAGAGAGATTTACCTAATGTTGTCGGGTAGTGCACGTCGAAGTTTAGAGATGGAGATGAAATTCAATGTGTTAGCATAGACACGTAAGGGAAGGGAATCACGAGGAGGAAAAAAAAACTATTGCTTATTTCCTATTCTCTAATATCTATATTAAATTATTAGTAATATAAATAACTTCAAGTTATTAGGTTTGGGCTATATTCCAAATTAAAAAAAAATGACCTAGGTTGGTTAACATTTACATGAAGCATTTATATGAAGGCGGGTCGAGACGCTTGAGGCGACCTTAAGGCTGTCTTGTGTGCCAAGATGGCCGTCTCAGGGCTTCGCCGTCTAAATACTAATTGTCAGTGTCAGGACCTTTAAAAATGCCTAGAGGACCCCCTAAGGTGGGGGCAAGGATTGGTGGTGTCAATGTCATAGTTGATGCCTTTCACAACTTTGATTCTTGCGAAGTCGACATGGAAATCAGTATTTTGGTAGTTATTGGTGATATTTTGGTATAGTGATGATTTCATGCTTGGTGTTGGAGCTGGAGATGGTTACAGGAGTTGGAGGCTTGGTTGTGCTGGAGACTGGAGTTTGTGTTAGGGGTAGTAGCAGGGATAGTGATGGAGAAGGGTTTTTCCTATCGAATTAACTTACCATTAGAAAGGCGAAGAAGACATAAAAAACCCTGCAGTGGTCTACTAAATTTATATTGCACCAAACATTCACTCAACAAAACCCTAGTCAGCAACACCCTCATTGAATCCAATATACAATCTCCAACATCAAAATAGCCCAAGGTAGTAACAATTATTATCGTAGCTATTTCCAACACCAATGTCGATCTTGACACTTTAACCGAAACCACTGCGAACACCATCTCGTTATTGGTCTCATAATTCCACCATTGACACTACTATTGTGGCCAAAATAACCAAATGTATCAACTTCAACGTGATCTTGTTTTCCAAATAAGCAATCTGTTACCTTTGAGACTTCGTAGAAGCTTTCTTTTAGCCAAAGTTTATAGACCCTTCTCCTCCTGATATGACCTAATCGTTTGTACTAAAGCCCAAGTGAAGTTTACTCTGCTGTATTTTTCTTCCCTTATGCCTTGCTTGCATGTGGTATCGAGTAAAACTCAAATATCCTCTTGTTATCACAAGAACACCCTTGGAGATGCTCATTTTCAAAGATAGTGGAAACTCTCCTTGTCAATTCTTGTTGCCGAAATCAGTTCTAGGTGAACGTTGATACATACCTTACATCCTTAAGTACAAGCTTGTATCCAAAACTCGTTTGAAGATGGACATCTTCATTGCCTAAGATCTGTGATGTGCCTTGTTTCCTATTTTCACCACCCCGAAGCTGTTGTTTTTGTATGCTTGCAAAAAACTTTCTTAATGGTAACTCATGGAACGATGCTCATGTGTTGATCATCCAGTCCTCTTCATCTGGTGTTAAACTTAGGCACGACTTCTGATCTCTGATGATAATTATCAATTCTACTTTGGTTGTAACATCGATCTTTTCAGCTTTGTCTGCCACCATCCTAGCGACTTCTCAGTCTACCTTCCTCCCTTGCGTTGATCTCCCTCGCTTCTCAATGGCTAGGGCCTCTATGTTGATGACAACAATCCTAGCTTCTTTCTCATAAACACCTCGATCAGAAGAGTACTTGTCACCTTTGTCATGATCGTTATACAACCCTCCGCTAAATTGCTGAGAGAAACCAACAAAGTCTCTCACGAACCTAGAAAGAGTAGTGCCCACAACTTATCTTCTAACACCATCTTCATGGTTGCTAGTTGGTTGATGTTAGAGTTAGTATTGTTATTTATTTTATGTGGGTACAATCAGTAATTATGGGTATATTTATCATCATGTATATTAATATAAATACACATAGAGGTGTAACCTAAGGATTAAGTCCTTGCTCCAAACTTAATTGTTGATAATGCCCTGGGTCTCGTTTGGTGCTCTGCAACTAAAGAACTATCCTTGTACTTCAAGTTGACTAACTTCTATATTAGGAACGCCTTATTACTCGTTGTTTACCTTTAATATAAAATTTCCAACTTGTTTTAAGGCCCTACTACCAATGTGTCTCTCGAGACGTAGTAAAATATATTTTCATTGACGGATAAAGTTGATCACCTTGCAGTTGATTTTCTTACTGTTTTTACTGGTTATGTCCTTTGGTTTCTCCAAAATACTTTTATAGTATATCTCGTGTTCAACAATAGAGTGCGATGGACGTGTCTGATGATTAGAGAAGCTTGGGAGGAATCAAAGACAACAAAAGGGCTCAAAATAAGAGCCGAAGCTCTTTATACCTCTTTTACCAACCGGTATGCCTCTTTTACTAGCAGCTATTGAGCACAAGTGCTCACTAGGAACCAACATACTTGTTCCCCAAACTAGTATACCAATTTAAGCAGGTTCAGACGGTTTTTAACATACCAATTAGGCAATTAGATTTTTGCCAGACTTTTTGACGGTTCAAATTGCTCCTTTGAAAAAGTTTAGGAGAACTATATTAAGGGGCTTTCTAACCCTAATTTGGTGAGCCAAGCAAAAGAAAAACTAAGGGACTATAGGGAGGAAGAAGGGAGTTCTCATTGGAGATCTCGTGAGGACAATTCGTGCTATCCGGTAAAAGTTGTATGAATTCTTGTAAGTTCTTTATTCAATAAAGATATTATCTCGTTGTCTCGTGGACGTATGTCAATCTATTGGTTGAACCACGTTATATTCTTGTGTTCATGTGATTGCTAGTTCATGTGATTGCTATTGTGTTTCGTTTTACCTTTGCTTATTCATCGTTTATGGAGCTATTAATTTTCACGGTAATAAGAATTGCTATCAAACTGTAGCGGAACCGAATGCTCTTCAATTTTATGATCTAAATCAATGATATGTGTATGTGAACTCAAACGGTCTCTATATAGGTTAAAATGGTCTCCCATAGAGTAGTACAAGCGTTTCAATTCCTTTATGTTGAAGACCGGTTTCTTTCGATATGAGTATCACAGATGCGTGTATCCTAAGTGACATAAAGATGGTTCGTCGGTACATTTACTATTGTACGTAGATGACATATTGATCGCTGCTAAGGGTATGACGGAAATAAGTGCGCTCGAAGTTTCATTTAGTACAAAATTTGACATAAAAGATTTGGATAGAACAAGAACGACTCGTGGGATAGAAATTTATCGAGAAACAGGAAAACTAAAAGCTATGGCTATTCTAAAGGAAATACGTTGAGAAGGTGTTGGAGAGATTCAACATGATTGATTCAAGATATGTGATACTCCAATCATTGGTCATTTCAACTCTGAAAACAAAGAAGAGAAAGGAACACATGTCTCGGTACCATATGCTACTGTAGTGGGTTCACTCATGTACGTAATAGTATGCACTTGATAAGATTAACTTATGCAGTTAGTTTAGTTTAGTCAGTCAGTATATGTTGTCATATCCTAGTCCCAAAATACGTAGGACTAGGATACGTGGCAATGGCCGTCTACGTATCAAGTGGACTCTGACACAACTCTAATACGTATACGATGTTAAGGTCGAGAATCTCTATCTAATACAACCTGTCAAACTATATTTTAAAACACATAGCGAATAAATATGAAGAATATATGATGTGTACTACAGTCGGCCGTCCTATATTACACATTTTCGAACAAAGCTCATGAAGAAGAATAGAGCTTGCAAAACTAGACTATACAACAACATAAAATAATATAGGATGAGATATAACAAATCGAAAGAATACAACAAAGTCAACTCGACTAACCTGGAAGGAAACTATGTCCTCAGAAGAAAGTAGCAAGATATAAACATGCCAAATATAAACTGAATACATGTATGCTATAGTGTGATACTAACCATCTACGTGAATATACTTTGAGAATAACTTTCGCACGCATGGACAGGTGTAGCTTAAATAGGAATTTGGCATAGCGCGAGAATAGTGACCATACATATGTTGACATATATCATCAATTGACAGAGTTCGAGACTAGCTAATATCGTAAAATATACCGACAAACATTTGTAAATCGTTCATAAGGTTCGTTGAATATCAGAGTCCATCTACAAATATATATAGGGTCATAACTCCCATACTCTCCTGGATACTATGGTTCACTGAATTGGATTAGCACATACGTCTAGTGATTGTCCTTCCCATCCATAATACCGTCCAGATCCTATACCCAATACGACCATTTCATAACTAATATATCAAAAGAAATATCAATATGTGTTATTCGTCACATGTCTCGTACGTATCGATGATTAGTCGGATACAAATGTACGTATCCTATCATGAATGTCATATCCGTATGAAGTACCAAGTACGTGTTATAGTCATAAGAAATATGAGAATATCCCCTCAATTATAGGGTAGTTTACTAACAACTAGGTCATGAGTGCATAAAAAGAAATAAAGACGAATCGACATCCAACGTCAAAAACACCCGTCTATCTCGGACGCATAAGATATAACATGCCATATAGAAAACAGTAAAGTAACATAATGATAGCATGTAGAAAAAAAGTAAATAATGACAGTATACTTGCCTGGAAGTTAAGCGGAGATTAGACGACGATTAGGATACTAACTTGTTAAGGGAGCAGTGACATGAAAAATGGAATCGAAAAAGACGCCTTTGAATGTTGAAATAAATATTATCAACGGTTCCAGAATGGGTGAGATACTCAAAATAATTACCCACAAGTCTAATTTGAACATAGGAAAAAAATTTGGACGTTTCGAGGGCTCGCATGCGGTCCACGTGACACCGGAAAACGTGCCAGAGTGACAATGTCTAAACTCAGCAAGTTATGTCATTTTAGGGTAAAACGATGCCACAAGTCCAATGATGAGGTCAGATTTGGAATCCGATGATCCAATTTATTGAACGAAGTTTGTTCCAAGAGTTTTAATTGTGAAAAAATCAACTTTAAACATCGAACTTTGGGCTCGAATTTAAGTGATCAAATTGTTGAATTAGGTTCTAGAAATTTGTATACAAAGAGAGGAATATACCAAGATCGAATGGATGAAGATGGATCGTCGATCGGCCCAACGGCATAAAAGTTAACGGATCCACGAAGTCACTTCTCCAAAATTGAATAGGGGAGGGTACTATTTCACGTGGGTATCTGAGTCTGAGTACGGGAGAAAGGAAGGAAAATATTCGAGAGAAAGAAATGAGTGTAATGGTATTTTGGGATCTTTGAGGAGATAGGATAAAGGGGTTAAGAAGATAGTTATGGTGATTAGGAAAAATAAAAGTTAGGGGGAGTTAATAATTTAGGGTATTGAGTTAGTATAGGAATTTAGAATTTAATTAATAAATAACATTTACTGATAAATTGAATCTAATTCTTATGTAGGATTCTAGAAGTAGGGATTGGTAAATTAGAAATCAAATGGTAGGGTTATGAATAATTCGAAAATTATTACATAATTATAATTGAAATTTTATTTAATTCGTGTAGAAAAATATTTAGAATGTTAGAAATATGAATTCCAATTAATAAAAATAGTAACAAATACTCTAACTAGAATTGATTTTATTATTAAATAACTATCAATTCATATTATCGAAAATTTAAAAGGGGGGGGGGGGGGGGGGGGGGTCTACATATGTCAATTCCAGAAAAACTTCATTGGGAAGAGATAAAGTGGATAATTTCGGTTTATTGTTTCACAAGTTAAAAAGATAGATCGAACCATTTACAGGGATATGCAGATGTGAACTATGTTAGTCACTTGGATAAGTGAATATCAACTACATGTTATGTATGTACACTTGCAGGTTCTCCAGTTAGTTGGAAGTTGACCTTTAGGATATTGTGGGGCTATCAATTACGAAGTCAGAATACACGACAGTAGTAGAAGCATCGAAAGATCCTTGTGATTAAAAGGTGTAGTTGGCGAGTTTGGATTTGGTAAGGTGCAAGTTTTGTTCTTTTGTGACAGTTGAGTTAAATGTAATTTATCTTGTGAAGAATTAATTATACCATATTTAGAAGAAATATATCAACATACAATATCCAAGATAATGGAGTAGTGCACTCAAGAAATTGATCCTATAAAGATAGATACTATAGTGAATTCGACAGATATGCTAACGAAGGTTATTTTTATGGATTAGTTCAAGTTAGCCTTGACTTCTATTCAGGTTCAAGTTATTCATTTGGACCCAATGGGTAGTTACCCGTAATGTGATTCTTGTGTTGTTTATGACTCTCATCTTCTTCCTCGAACTTACATGCTCTATTACCAATTTGAATTAGTTTATATCCACCAACCAACGTACAGAAAAAATTACAAAACACGAACAAAATAATTTATGTTGAAAAAACTTTGCAATCATTGTTCTAAAAGACGGTCGAGGCGGCCATCTAGGTGATAGACATCCGCTCTCTACACTACTTTGTCGTAGGCGGTCGACGGCGATTTGACGACGTATGTGTAGGTGAGGCGGCGTAGTTGGACGCCTAGGCGGACGTCTATCTCGAAAAAAGTTACAAATTATATATATATATATATATATATATATATATATATATATATATATATATATATATATATATATATATATATAAACTAAAAGAAGAGGGAACGTTACAAGTTTTGGACTCTAGACGCTCTTTATTCTAATTTATAACTAATATTAGTTGGGGAATCCAACTCCATATTCTGTACCAAAGATATTGTCAGTCTGAATAAACTTGAAATATTTAAAATTACAAAGTACTAACTTTAATTTCTTGAGAATTTTATTTAGTGTTTACATACATAGGCATAATGTAAACTAAAAGAAGAGGGAACGTTACAAGTTTTGGACTTTAGACGCTCTTTATTCTAATTTATAACTAATATTAGTTGGGGAATCCAACACCATATTATGTACCAAAGATATTGTCAGTCTGAATAAACTTGAAATCTTTAAAATTACAAAGAACTAATTTCAGTTTCTTGAGAATTTTATTTAGTGTTTATATACATAGGCAGAATGTAATACTGACATAGACAAGATGTATTAGACACCTAGGCGGTGCCTAAACGGCCTATGCGGTATGCGAACCCTCTCCGCCACGCACCCGCATACCACTGTTTATAACCTTGCAGTAAAAATCATGAGCAAATTTGAAGTATATTCTACTATAATCAAAGTTGTAGTTTTCTCTTAATCCCTTACCCAAGGATTCGAGGTATTTCTACAACCCTTAACCTTGACTAAAGTGTTGGTGCAAGGGGCAGAGACTCAAAAATGTTCCACTACATTTCATTCTTTAACATGTTGTCAGAGCAATCCATGTTCAAATCCTTTGGCATGCATTAATTTCAAACGGATTAAAAAGATATAATTGCGTGAATCTAGCTCTAGGTCCACAAAAAATCGTCCTTCGACTTGCGAGGGCATGTTGAATAATATTAATATTAACCGTGAACTCTCACCAATACTAGAGACTTAAACACTCTGAGCTGATGGGTTAAACACAAGAAGCGCTGATAGCAATCTTCTTGTGACGTAGCTTTGAAGTTTAACACTTTGATGCGAGTGGTAAAGACTTTAACACACTAAAACCCTGATAAATCAAGAGAACACAAGAAGAAAACTCAACCACCCTTCTTCCCAATGAATACAAGTTGTACTCACCAATCCAAGATTGCCCAAAGGAGTGTCGATCTCATGACGGACGACGTTGATGATGTATATTTCCACTTTCTCTATATCCCTAGTTATTGAACGAGCATGACAACTGAGAATTCTCCTGGAGCATTGCCATTGTTGCTTGCAGTTTAAACTCTCTTAAATTGCTCTCTAATATTGCACTCCTTGAATTGTCCTCAATTCTGGTTGAGTATCCTCAATATATATAGTGTCTAACCACCATATATTGTATGTAAATCCTATTCTGTTATGAATAGGAAACAATATTCAATTATGACTATGCTACCAATTCTATATAATATCCAGTTACCATACATGCTATAAAACCTATCCAGTCCGTTCAGGATAAATCCGAGTAAATAATGACCAAACCTAGAGTATTTTAGATAGGGATACTTAGGCCACGACACATTCAAACTTATAGGCCAAATTCCATCAGGAGATCTCAACCTAATCCTGATCGGATTACTTCAATCCTATCCGTGCTCGATTTTGGGCTGGACCTGCCCCACTGTGCACATATTATTGGTAGGTCTATGTCTGAGACACTATATTTGTTCACTTTGGCCAGCCGACCAAGGAGATGGAGAACTATCATGATGGATATCGAAGCATTCTTTAGTGCACAACTATTGGGACAGCTAAGGAAGCAACTCGACACCTGATTAGGTGAATTAACTTGTATACCTAAATCGTATCGTCTTACCTCTCATCTAGTCTCTTTACAGTCTAGGAGAACTTGGGCAGTGCTCCTTGGTTGCGTGAGGTTAAACTGCATAGCCAAAATGTAGGCACGCGTATACCTGCCAACTTAACCTTAGCTAGGAATTGGTAACCAATAAACAGCATTGATGTCAGATTGACAGTGAGTCAAAACGTGGCCAATTCTTTTATGGAAGCTGTCTTCTGCTCCATAGCCAACCTCATTCCGATGGGAGAAGGCTTGGGCATAATGATTAGGTGATTGAAATAAAGCTCTTCACATAACATGGCAGACTACCGGAACAATTCTTGCTATTGTGTGCCAATTGTTGTTTGTTTGCCCTGTGCAATATGTATGCTCATTTATGTCGTCTGTATGATTTTGGGATCTGATTATCACCAAAGATAGTAAGTTCCAGATTCAGTTTGTCGCAAAAATACATAGGCCTCAGGATGCATACATCTTCAGATTGAGCATAATGAGGTATTTGATTCCCTGAGCTCGTTTAATTATTGACTGCATTCATGCACATTGACAATCATGTGAAGCTGTACATATTTTGCTACGATATGGGCCTGTCTCTGCATTATTCTTCAAACTATCATTCGTGTTTCTTAGCATATCGTCATCTTCTTCATGTGCATGTGTGGCAGATGGTTTCATGTTTGTCATGATCAGTAGTAGTACTGTCCTTGTAACATCCCAACATGTTCTCTTGCAATCATTCTGTCCATTGTCATTTTTGTGCATGTTTTAACATTGATTGACAGGCCTCTTCTGATTTCACATACTAAATCTATCAACTACATCCATCTCCTTCTGCTGTTCTTACAAGATCATTATGATGAATATTTATTGCCGCTTGGACTATTGATGGGTATGTCAATATCTCACCATTGTGTTGCACAGATGTATCTGTATCTGTATCTTGTCGTACAAAATCCAGTTCTTGGGTCTTATTATCCGTGTTACCATCTATTCATCGAGCTGAGGCTCAATATACTCGTCGTCCAAGTATTTGAGACTTTTGCTTCACTTGTCATGTATTTTATTGCAACATCACACAAGCATACAATTCATTGAAATGATACGCAATTGTTATCAGGTTTTCGGTTGTTCATCAGTGAAGAGGCATCATATGACAAAGTGGTTGCGATCGACGTCTTACAGTCTACATATTATGATTTGGTTGGTGCTCTAGTTCTAGCTGCGCGAATTTGGGATAATTATGCTCTCTTGAGTTTTCCTTGTGTTCTTGAATAATTCAGTTGAGCAACCTAAGCAACTGCAGCGCTGTCATTGTGGTTTCTTGCTGGATGACTTGAGAGATGCTAGGTCAAGATGGAAATTAAGAGTTATTTATATCTCCTTTTTCCCCCTCTCGTTCCGATGATCCACTCAGAATGATTGATTAGCATCCCGATTTATGTGTGCGAACTCTCCAATGGTGTAGTCAGTCAGTCGGTCGGTCGGTCGGTCGTAATGTCATTGAGATAATCATCAAATATTAGTGGAACATCTTACTTATTCCATTTTCTTTAAACCCTAACTTGAAAAACACCAAAGCAATCTAGAGCTATCAAAGATCCGGTCCGAGATTCTTGGTGTTGGTAAAACATCATCAATATTCACCGTGGGGTTGAGAGAGCCTTGTGCGCCAGTGGTGGAAGCCGGGCCGGCCCAGGGGTTGGGTTGTCCTATCCATAGCTAGTTTTGGTTGTCCCCTTGACCTTTGTTGTGGGCCGATCCTGGAGGGTCACCCATGACTCCGACCTCTATTGGGGTCATGCTCAGCCTGTTGTCCAAGTCTGAAGTATTGTCTGACTTACCCCTATACTGGCCCTGACCTCGAGAGCACGCAAGGCTTCAGGCACTTAGAGAACAAAGGGAAAAAAGTGCTGCTCTTACTAGCATCTTTTAATTACTTTTATATGTGTAATCACACGAGTTTCTTTTTCCATTTGTGTGCAAAATCATACAATGGAACTCTCAATGACCACCGTGAGCAAATGATTCCTGGACGGACAGGGAAATCCATGGATCTCAGCCCTGAACCACCGACGGTTCGGTTAGTGCAGGACCTTAAATTTTAAGACCCGAGACAAACTCGAAGTGGTAGCCTCAAAGATTAATGCTCATATATATATATATATATATATATATATATATATATATATATATATATATATATATATATATATATATAGGGAAGATTTATGAAATGCCCAAAAACTAAAAAAGTTTTATGTAAAACCCACCGCTAAAAAAACTTTCATCGCGTGCCCAGAATTAGAGAAACTTATCCAAAGCGGGTTCCAAATGACCCTTTTGCCCTTCCTTTTAATTTATTGGAAACACCCACAAAACTGCTCTTAAAAAAACGTTTCAATACTCCATCTTCTTCCATACGCTGCTCACTTTCGAATCTAGGTTTTCTCCTCAAAAATTTTCAAAAACTCGTCGAAAAATTTCGGAAAGACCGGGACGAACGACAAAAGTGCTAAAACGGAGGTCCAAACATCATTTTTTTGCGAATCTAAAATTTCGGAAGGCCGTCTAACGATGAAGCTGTTACTTTCAGTCTCCTCGACGATACGCTCATTTTACGACAAACGGGACCTCGTTTCGACCTCCCAGTCAAAAGTTATGGCCCTCCAAAGTTTCAGCTAACCATAAAATGCAGGAGAATGGCATTCTCCGTCTTAATTTACACGGAGAATGACCATTCTCCGTCTTAATTAGGACGGAGAATGACATTCTCCGTCTTAATTTACACGGAGAATGGTCATTCCAGTGTTAAAACGCAGGAGAATGACCATTCTCCGTGTTAGAAACACGGAGAATGCCATTCTCCGTGTGGCATTCTCCGTGTTAAATGAAACGGAGAATGTCATTCTCCGTGTTAAATAAAACGGAGAATGGCATTCTCCGTCCTAATTAAGACGGAGAATGGTCATTCTCCGTGCTAAATTAAACGGAGAATGACCATTCTCCGTCTTAATTAGGACGGAGAATGCCATTCTCCGTGTAATTTATCACGGAGAATGGTCATTCTAGTGTTAAAACGCAGGAGAATGACCATTCTCCGTGTTAGAAACACGGAGAATGTCATTCTCCGTATTAATTAGGACGGAGAATGTCATTCTCCGTCTTAAATAAAACGGAGAATGCCATTCTCCGTGTTAATTAGGACGGAGAATGCCATTCTCCGTCTTAAATAAAACGGAGAATGCCATTCTCGGTCCTAATTAAGACGGAAACGGAGAATGTCATTCTCCGTGTTAATTAGGACGGAGAATGGCATTCTCCGTCCTAATTAGGACGGAGAATGGCATTCTCCGTCCTAATTAAGACGGAGAATGGTCATTTCCAGTGTTAAAACGTGTAATTTAGTTTTTTCAGGAATAAAGAGTTTCGTTCTTCTTTCAAAGCGATGATAATTCTTATGGAAAAGAAGAAGAAAGATCTTCTCTCCACAATTGAAGATCTGAGTTCAAATGTCTCCACGATGAAGATGATGATGATGGTGATGATGATGACGAGCGATGATCTGAGTTCGACTGAAGAAAAATACACCGAACTACGAACGATCTTTGCGATCTCTGCTGAATATGAGAGCAATGGAATTCAGATTTCCCGTGAAGAAGAAGAAGACGAAAATCGCAATCCAGATCTGAGTTTTTTGAATTCAAATACATATAGATGACCAATTCGCGCGGAGGGGTAGTTTCGGTATTATAAAAATAGCAGTTTCTAGCGGGTGGCATCTAAAAGGGAATCTTGGAATATTTAACGTGAAAATACTTAATTCTGGGTATTTCATAAAACTTATCCAGCGGGTGGACATTTCATAAAAGCCCACCCCGAAATTGGGTTTCTCAGCAATTTCCAGATATATATATATATATATATATATATATATATATATATATATATATATATATATATATATATATATATATAGTCCCTAATGCACTAGCCTAGTGGTAGTGCGGGGAGCTATCCGAGCACAGGTCTCGTGTTTGAATTTTCCCTTGGACGGCTGGGTGGCTTTGATCCATGGTTCAACGTGAAGAAATGACACCTCGAAAAATAAAAAATTATATATATATATAGAGAGGAACAATTACATGGTTCCATATATATATATATATATATATATATATATATATATATATATATATATATATATATATATATATATAGGGAGCGGATCAAAAGCCCCCCTTAGAAAACCTCTCCTAAAAACTCCCTCACTCTCAGTCGTCCATTAATATTAACATTAAATGGATGGATGAGAGTGAGGAGATTTTTAGGGGATTTTTTAAGGGGGGGGGGGGGGGGGGGGGGCTTTTGATCCGCTTCTATATATATATATATATATATATATATATATATATATATATATATATATATATATATATATATATATATTCAAAAGTCCCCTTTAGAAAATCTCCTAAAAACTCCCTCACTCTCAGCCCTAATTTAATGTTAATATTAATGTTAATATTAATGTTAATGTTAATATTAATGTTAATATTAATGTTAATGTTAATATTTATTTTTATTTTTATTTTTATATTAATGTTAATGTTAATATTAATTTTAATGTTAAGTTTAATGTTAATTTTAGGGGATAATGTTAATATTAACATTAATATTAACATTAACATTAATATTAAATTAGGGCTGAGAGTGAGGGGAGTTTTTAGGGGATTTTCTAAGGGGGGCTTTTGATCCGCTTCCTCTCTCTCTCTCTCTCTCTCTCTCTCTCTATATATATATATATATATATATATATATATATATATATATATATATATATATAGGATCTACGTCCTCTCAATTTTTGCATTCCCAAACATCTCCATGTTAACAACCGTTGGATGTTGTTTAAGTCATCTAATCTTAACCGTTGATTTGAATGGTTCAAATCAACGGTTAAGATTAGATAACTTAAACAACATCTAATGGTGAATAGCATGGGGATGTTTGGGGATGCAAAAAGTGTAGAACCCTCGAGGGGGGGGGTGAATAGGAAAATAAAATATAAACTACAACAATTGATGCAATAAAGACAATTTAAAGTTAAGAGTAGAAAGATCAAACGCAAACGCAAGGATGTATCCTGGTATCCTCTTTTGAGGCAATCCAGTCCCGGAACTCTCTCCGGCTTTAATCCACTATTATCCAAATAGTACACACGAGTTTGGATCCGAAGAACTCGCCAACTTCAACACGAGTTTGGATCCGAAGACTCGCCAACTTCTACACACGAGTTTTCTTACGAAGGCTCGCCAACTTCAAACAAAAGAGAATGAGAACTTGTTGATCTTCTAACACGTGAAGATCGAAATGTACAACGCTTTAATACTCTAGCACTTTGGGAGAGGATGACAATGAAAAGCTTTGAAGAGTATTAATGGTGGAGCTCTTGGTTGTTGGAAAATTTTTGGAAGAGTTGGTGAAGAAGCTCAAGAGAGAGAGAGCTTCCTTTTATAAGAAAACCAAGAGTATGTGGCATTTAATGCTCTGAAATGCAGGCAGAACGGCATGCCGTCGGTATGCCGCGGCATACCGCCGGTATGCCGGCCAAATAGTAACGGTCATAATTATGACCGTTCAAGAGCATTAAATGCGGCCATTAATGCGTGTCAGACCAATTCGAAAACTAAGTATTCGAAATTCGGTATACCGCCGGTATGCCGGAGCATACCGCCGGTATGCCGATAGAATGTCACAGAAAGTTTCGAGTTGCTAGAAACGGCATGCCGCCGGTATGCCTCAGCATACCGTCGGTATGCCGACAGTTGATCACAGCAACTTTTGTGTTGCTAAAAACGGCATGCCGCCGGTATGCCGCAACATGCCGTCGGTATGCCGACATTTCGAGACAGCAACTTTCTAAGTCCAAAAATGGTATTCCGCCGGTATGCCGAAGCATACCGTCGGTATACCGCTTTTTGTCACAGAAACTTTTCTGGATACGAAAACGGTATACCGCCGGTATGCCGAAGCATACCGCCGGTATGCCGCTCTGAATGACATGTTTTTCGATTTGTGCTTTTAGTTATCATCCATCCTTTAGTGTTTACAGATATACCTAGACCAGTACAGACACGAGGACTCAAAGCAGGAAACGCCGGTAACTGCTACAGTCTTCAAGGAAGAAGGAGGAAGCTCTGGAAGCGAAGAACTTCATGTAGTACATCTTCTGGGAATATTTGAATCTGAAGAACAGAAGACTAAACTACGAAGATGCTGTTAATTACTCAAAATAAAATGTGCCAACAAACTCCCCCATTTTGATAATTGACAAAATAGAGAGAGATAGCATCTTCAGGGAGTAGCTCCCCCGTAGGTAGACAGCTCCCCCTCAATACGATTTCTCCCCCTTTGTCACTTATTCAAAGATGGGGATAATCAATAGAAACATTGTATAAGAGAAAAGACATGATTATATAAGAAAAGAGCATGCATGAATATATATGAGAGAAAGTGAATACATGCTGGACCCATACATTTCATAGTAAGATAAAAGACTCTCCACAACGAGAGCCAGACACAACAGACAACCATAGATAATGTCCCCGAAGGACAGCAAAGAGCTAAAACAACCATAAACCGGTCCCCGAAGGACCACTAAAGACAACAAACTGAAAAAAAAAACACACATAAAAACTAGGAGCACTCAAGAACCGAAACCACCATCAAAAGGAAGACCATCCCTAATCCTCAGCCGGATCATCATCATCATCACCCTGAGCCTGCTGGAAGGCGCCAAAAGGATCAATGCCGTCAGGGTACATAAACCCATAGGCATTGGGGTCAGAGAAGCGCGGGCCCGTGTACATGGGATCCTGAAGATTAAGATCCAGAAAAGCATCACGGTCTTGAAGAGTGCGCTGAATGAAGTACCCCTGATCGTGGAACCGAGTCTGGATCAGGGCGCCAAGTCCACGAGTGTGGGCCCGCATCTGCTCCTCCACCTGGGCCATCCGCATATCAAAATGCTGCTGAGTGAGCGGCATATAACGGCCCGAAGGAGGAGGGGTAGATGTGGGAGCAGCAGGCGTGGATGCCGGTTGCTCTTGGGAAGATGAGGCACGGGAAGTAGAGGCGCCAGCAAGGGTACGGGAGATAGCAAGATATGAGGGGACGCCATCCGAGGTGCAGAGAGACAGGTCAACTTGCTTGGCCTCCATGAGCAGAGTGATGAAAGAGCCATAGTAGAGATTCTGCTTCCCCGAAGGCATGGTACGCCGGAATTGCAGAAGAAGAGTCTTTGGGAAGGAGAATCGCTTCCGGGCATAGAGATGGTACATGCAGACGAGGGCATCACCAGTGATTGTGTCATAGTTCCCGCCCTTCGGAAAGAGAGTGTGGCACACGATCCGATGGAGCTCGTAATAAAACGGCTCCAGCTGGACAGAGAGGGCCGGGATGGCCGGAGGGTTGGGACCCTTGCAGATGATTCGGCAGAATTCGTCGAAAGGGGACGCCGCCGAGGAGTTGAGAGCACCCAACATAGGTAACGCATCCCCTTTGTCTGGGATGCCTAAGATGGCCCCCACTTCCCGAGATGTGAGACGGAAGTGGCGGTCATTGACCATAGATTGGATGGCGGAAGGGTCGTCGTCATCCCCTCTCATGTTGCAATAGAAAAGGCGGACAGCAGCAGGGTAGACAGGGATTTGGCGCCTTAGAAGAGAGGAGAGACCGGCATCGTCAAACAAGGGACGTGACCGGGGAAGAGGTTCCAGTTGATCGCCCGTCCTTTGAATACGTTGTGATTGGCGAAGTGCTGGAACCAAAGCTCGGCGGCCAGAGAGTTGGAGAAGACGCGCTGGTCATAGCCGGTAGGAAGCGCCACCGGGACGAAGGGGTTGAACCCGGAGGAATAGGAGGATCGGGGGCGCTTAGGGTTGGCCATGGAGAGGGATTGGTGCTATGGTGTGGAGGAAGGAGTAGAGAGGAGAAGGAGGAAGGAGGGTTTTTAAAGAGAGGAGGAAGATGAAGAGATGATTTTGAAAATGGGTAGGAACGGTTGTAGAGGAAGTTTGAAAGAGAAGGAGTTGAAAAGGTGGAGGGAAGTTATGATGGTGGAGTAAAAAGAGGAGAGAAAAAGGGGGGGAAGTGATGGGTAGTTAATGTGAAGAGATAAAGGATAGTAAATGAGAAGGGAGGTGATGGGATGGGAGTTGAAGATTGATGGGATGGATAAGAGAGAATAGAAGAGGGTAGAAAGGAATAAATGAAGGAGTAAAATAATGTGGGCCCGAATCCAGTTTAAATCCTGTCCGCCGCTGCCCGGCATACCGGCGGTATGCCGACGTGTACCGACGGTATGCCGTCGTTCGAAACAGAAACAATTCTGTCTTGAAAAACGGCATGCCGCCGGTATACCGTAGTATACCGTCGGTGTGCCGGTCGACTGGGACTAAGGATCAAAAGATAAAATGCCTAGTTCTCGGCAAAGGAAAGAGAAGCGATCTTCCGGGAGAGGCTTAGTGAAAATATCGGCTAATTGATAGGTAGTATCAATAAATTCAAGATGGATATCTCCTTTTTGCTGATGGTCACGAAGAAAATGGTGTCTAATTTCAATGTGCTTCATGCGTGAGTGACAAATCGGGTTTTTCGTGAGATTGATAGAGCTAGTGTTATCACATTTAATAGGGGTGCAAGAATGAGAAATGCCATAATCTAAAAGTGTTTGTGACATCCAAAGAATTTGTGCACAACAACAACCAGCCGCAATATAAATGCTATGGGGAACTGATGAGTGGGAGTACCACTTTGATTGTATGTTGTAAGATTAGTGCTTAGATTTTGGAATAAAATTTACCCTTTTTCCAATATATATATATATATATATATATATATATATATAGAGAGAGAGAGAGAGAGAGAGAGAGACGACAACACTATAGTATTATAAACACAAAATTCAAGAAATAAAATAATAAACAAAATATAATATCCAAGATAATATATGTCATAACAAAATACTAATAAAACTAAAGATATTCCAAACCAAAAAAATATATATTTGATGTTCCAGACAAAAAAAAATAAATAAACAAATAACTTGGGGTAATTCATATGCTAATAATAATAAAAAAATGTAACTTGTTCTATTGTTAAGAGAGAGAGAGAGAGAGAGAGAGAGAGAGAGAGAGAGAGAGAGGAGATTTGCAACGGCGAAAGGATAGAAGAGATTTGCAGCGTCAGACCCTTAGAACGACAGGAGGGAAGATGATTTAATTTTGACAGCGATTGCATCAATTTTTTTTAATTCTGACTAACCGACTTGTCTTTTGGTATTCTAGTATATGACATTTAAATATCCTATAACAAAAAGAACATTTTACGTGACCTAAAAGACCTAGAATGAGTCTGTTGGGCCTTTGTTCATAATTGGACTTATATAATTAAATTCCATATATAAAATTTGGTACACTCTAAAGTTTTATGTCTGTGGCACCCATCTCATGGGCCTCATATCAAGTCCGAGTATGCGTTTGGTGCCCGAGCTCCTCCTCGCTCTGCCATCGACACTTTTCATTTGTGTGCAAAATCATACTAAATTTGGAGGGCAATGCCCATCTTACATGAGTAGCTTTAGAGCGTTATACTCATTTTCTTCCATTTATAATAATAATAATGGTGGGAGTTGGGAATAGTAGGTTCAAAAGGCATGCGATGCAATGTGAACAAAGTTTCGTACGTATTGTCGGACATCTCTAAAAAATACACTCATTTTTTTCATCTCATCGGTAGGGCTAATACGCATACTGAATAAATATTATTTAGATCATTATATAATTTTTTTTTGGACAAAAATATCATGACATAATTGGAAAAAGTTTTATTTCAGGTTCAGATGTTAGATTTGAAAGATTGTTTTACTTTGGTCCCATGTTGCTACTGAATTTGCTAAACAATATGTGATGTCTTTGAAGTCTGAATTTGCTACCGAACTCGAGTGCTGTTGTGGTTACCGATGAGAGGTACAAGATCCCGACTGGGTGGCGGAAGTTCAGTGGATCGAGCCACGGAGGCGTATTATTCATTCCATTTATTTGTTGAAAGTTGGGGACAGTGGGCCCAACAGACATGCAATGCAGTGTGCACTAAGTCTCATGCGTATCGTTGGACATCTAAAAAAAATGGATGTCTTTGAAGTCTGAATTTGCTAAACAATATGCGATGTCTTTGAAGTTTGAATTTGCAGTGACTCTTGTGGTTACCGAGGAGAGGTATAAGATCCCGACTGAGTGGCAGAAGATCAGTGGATCGATCCACGGAGACGTATTATTTCTAACATTTATTTGGTGGGAGTTGCCGGGCACTAAAAGAAAATATATTCTGACTTTAAAGGCCATGGAACTACTCATCATATCTGCTGCTGCTGCTGTTTTTTTTTTTTTTTTTTTTCCAAAAAGCAGTAAAAGTATGTGCAGTAACAAAAGTTTATAAGCAATTTCATTTTGAATATTCAGTTCAGATTTGATGTAGTTTTTTGAAAACTAATGAAAAGTTACTGTTAGAAGTTATTTTTAGAAAAGCTGCAGCAATTCCAAACCCGGTCTAAGTTGTATAGTCTTAGAAAATTAGGTGAAGAAAAACCAGTTCTTACATAGAAGAAACCTTTTATATTTTCCCAATTATTATTGTTATTATAGAAAAGTAACCAAAACAAATAAAAAATAAATACGACTCTGCTGGGGATCGAACCCAGAATCTCTGGTTTCGTAGACCAGCGCCTTATCCATTGGGCCACAGAGTCATTTGATAGCTTAGCTAAATATTATACTGAAATCATATTTCATTCTACATATTTTCTTAATGACAAGTACAAGGCATATTACAACAATCCCCGAATTGATGCAAAATTCAAGTTGAAGTGCTTAAGATTTACGAGGGCTTGCAACCTATGCCAACGAGAACGAGTGTTTGTTTCCTAAGTACTCTCGTTTTAAGATTTCTTTTCGCTCATGATTAGTACTGGAAACTACTCCGTGTTTTCTCGTTACATATAAGAACTAGTCTACCTAGCAAATAATTGGAATGAGAAAAGCAAGTACCTAGCAAGACGATTTCGAATTTGGACAACCCCCTCTGCTAGGACAACCCCCCGACTCAATGTGACCCCACAAAAGGTCAGGATCGCAGGTGCCTCCCCCAAGACCGACACACAATAAGGGTCAAAATTAGTTCTGGATATGACAACCCAACTCCCCAGGTCGTCCCTGCTTTTCAGCCAACCATTAGATGATCCAATTATCGACAATTTGTTGTTGCTTCGTGTCTTTTTTTTACGTCTGTACGCAAAATACTATTATCCTTCATTCCTCCCTCATCTCATCTGTACGCAAAATACTACAAAAAGATGATTAGTTCCCATCATTTGATTACTACTCAGACACCAAAACGTATTGTAGCACACAAAAGAATAAAGGAGCTCCTCAAGCGTATACAAGAAATCTCCTCTCTTTTCGTTCCCAAGCATAATCAAATCTACTCAGTATTAGCAGCACTAGCAATGTAAACAATATTCATAAAATATCATTGTATGTTTCGAAACATCACACAGAGAGTTCTTATGGAATTTTACAAAAGATTCCTGGCTCATAATCGACACGGTCGCCTTATGTTTTATTTTCGGGTTTGAGTAGACGGTAAATTTTGTGGACGAAAATTGGAACAGGAACCACGATACGATGAATTAGGCATTCATCCAGCGAGAGTGAATCAGTACGTCTCTCGCCCACATCTGTCACACGAGTGCTTAACTGCTGGTTTCTCGACTTTGGGCATTTGGTCTCTCATCTTTGGCAAATCAATTTCCAGCACCTCTCTCAGACTCTTTGATGCTTCACTAAGCTCCTCCGAACTAGAAGATAAAAACAAACCATCAGAAGACGTAATGATACACAGGCATGTAATAGGTGAATGCCCGCGAAAAACAACACAAACATGTGAATACAACATTCAAATAAAATTTTCTTTTTCATTATTGATTTTGATATTTCTATATATATTTTATAGACCGTGTTCTGAATGTAGTAAGAATATGAAAGCAGATGGCAGCAGATTTATCAAAATTAATTGTAGGAATAAAACACAAATATATGCGCCGAGCTCAGATCAAGTTTTATTGCTAATTTTTTGCCCCTTTATATGACTTCTACTACTGAACAACAAGAATGATTTTTTGAGGTAGCTTTACAATTTTGTGAGGCAAACTTGGCATTCAAAAAGTAGGATACTAAACTAAATCAAACTTCCTTCTCCACACGTCCCAGGATGTTATTAGCTTTGAATTAGGCTCAACTTTTTATCCCAATTTAATGAACATGCAAAGAATTTTTTTTTTTTATAAATAATTTCAAAATAGATATGGTTTAACTGAAACATCATGTTAAGCATCTTGCTAGCTAAAGGTCGGACTAGTCTTCAGTGTTTACAACTTGATTACGGAGATATTTCAATGGTATATGTACAGGGATTCTCAGATACACGGGCACCTAAATCCAAAAGTGGTTCAAGGAAAAAGTAGTGACACCTATTTGAGATGTTAATCTCACATATACGACTCAATGATATCATATTGAATTCTTAAATGGAAATGCATCTTTAAATGCTTACCTTATGGATAGTGGAGGAGCCAATCGAATGATAGTGTCGTGTGTGGGCTTCGCAAGAATTCCTCTTTCCTTCAACTTGAGACATATGTCATAAGCAGACACAGGAGATAGAGCATCATTGTTTAGGTCCACCGCATTGAGCAACCCTCTTCCTCGCACCTCTTTTATAATTTCTGGGAATTGCATCTGAACCTTCTTTAGCTGATCCCTGAATTCTTCACCCAATTTAGCCGCCCTACAGAAAATTGGAAGATATTAATCTATTTACGTGTCACTACTCAAAATAGTGAATTTGAAGAATCAAAGTCACAGGAAAATTAAAGTTTCAGTTTGCTATTCAATCGAGATGTCATCAGTTCAATTAGATTATTAAGATTACAACAGAATTTGAGACCCCTCAACGAGGAACAAGGAATATCATTTGATTAATCACGAGATAGAAAACGGGCTTTCAATCTTATAGATCACATAGACAGTTATATACAAGAGATGTCAAGAAATAGGAAGACAATGACAGAAAAATCCAAGCAGTAAACCTTCCATTTTGAAGTGTAAAAGTATATAACAAAAAACAGTATGTTTACTAGGAATGATGCCATTGTTAACAGCAGGGGCCAGATGCAGGAGTTGTGTTCAGTTGAGGCTTCAATATGGTTTCGTTGACAACTCCAACTAGCTATTCGAGTCTAAGAAGAGAGGGAGGCTAAGAAGAAAGGTGAACTTGTGAGAGACAGCGAAGATGATCTCTGTAGGAGAGAAGAAGAACTCTCCGTTTTGGCTTCTTGCTCCGCCAGGAGTAAGGGAGTTGGGAATGGGAACTAACAGTGTTTCCATAGTTCGACAATTTGAAGCAGCCAAATAAGAAGTGTCAATCCAGCATGCTTAAAAGTGCCAAAAATGTCCAACAATTTTTGAGCAAATTGTTTGCTCATTAAGCATACCAACGGGTTAGGGCTGCTCAGTTTTTGTGCACGGTTCAGATTTATCGTGGTTAATTTGATAGTCCAGATTACTCCTGGCTTTCGGAAAGTTATGAGAGAGATTATCGTTTTAGGATAAGTTTAGGTGGTTGGTTATCTGAGGCTACAATTGCAAAAGCTAGGGTTCCTAGGATTTCTATAGGTCATTAAAGGAGTCTACAAGAGTTCGACCTAGAGTTCTCATATGGAGAGGGTTGTTAATTGTGGTATTTGCTTGTAATCCTTCGTAAGTGTTTTATTGATAAATTCAATAAAGATTTCTCCTTTTATCTCGTGGAGTAGGTCAAACTTGACAGGTGTGATCGCTTATTATTAAGTTACTAAGTTTCGTGATTTGTTAATTTCTCGTCATTATTAAGTTAGTCTCTGTGTGATCGCTTCAAAATTGTGCATGACAATCGGTATTTCGGGATTTCAATTTCTTGGATCTAGCTTAACGGTAGGTGACGACATTAGTCTGCTCCCAATCTTCATAGATCGGGACTTTTCAAATCGTTGGTTCATTAAGGTCTAAGAAATTTTTTAGAATTTCGGGTTGGCGAGTAATAGCACGACGTTCGAGGGAGAAATTTAATAGTAAGATAACTTCTCATTGTGGTAGAGAAGAGTGAAGGCTCTACCTATGAAAGAGGAAGTCTTTAAAGTCGTAGCATGGAAAGAGAAAAAGCTTTCGAGAATGATGAAAAATTTATGGGATGACATGGATCAGATGGCACAAAGTACGATTGAGCTTTGTCTGGCGGACGAGGTTATGTATAATATAATAGAAGAAACTTTTGCGGCCGGTTTATAGTTGAAGCTCGAGAGCTTGTATGTGACAAAGTCAATGTCTAACAAGTTATAGCTCAAGTAGCAACTCTATAGTCTACGTATGAAGGAAGGGACCAAGATTCTTAGTCATCTGAATAGCCTCAGCAAGATAGTACGTGATCTTATGTGTCTCGATATAATGTTAGAGGTAGGGGTGAGTATTCGGTTAAATCGGTTTCAACCGAACCAAAATCTCCAAAACCGAGTAAACCGAATTCCCAGTAAATCAAACCGAAACCAAACCGAATTTAGAAGAAACCGATGTAAAACCGAACCGAAAAAAATATTCGGTTTAATCGGTTTTAACATAAAAATTAACACAAAAATTCTCACCCGATGGACGAGCTAGTGGGGTTGGATGACCGGACCGGCCTCTGGAGCTCGAAC
Organism: Iris pallida; assembly: GCA_029216955.1. NCBI lineage: Eukaryota > Viridiplantae > Streptophyta > Magnoliopsida > Asparagales > Iridaceae > Iris > Iris pallida. The sequence continues at coordinate 51,025,894 of JANAVB010040619.1, forward strand.
CCCTCCCGTCTCTGGTGCCGTTGTTCCTCCAAAGTTGGATGACGGACTCCGCCGCGACCGGAGCCAACGCCTGCCAGAGGTCGATGGGAAGGAGGAGGAGGGAGGGGCTTCCAACTACGGTGCTCCCCGCCGGACGAGAAGGGGCTTCCTCGGCCACCGCAGCCCAAGAAAAGACATCCTCGTGGAGCTCTCCATCCCCACCCACCTCCCCGCCAAGGTGAGAACTCGGGCCTCCTCCGCGTAGCCCTCGAGTACTTCCAAAGAGAAGATGAAGAGAAAGAAACTCTGGAAGAGACGATGAACAAGAGAAGAAGCGGGTCCCTCTCTTCTCTCAGAGAAGAGGATTTGTGGGCGGCTGCTTGGAGTTAAAGGAGAGAGAATGAAGTGTGTGAAATGAATTGATATTAGGGTTTTGAAACTTTTATATTGGGTGTTAATCGATTTTAAACCGAACCCGATAACCGAATAATGGATTATTCAAAACCAAAACCGACCCGAATGCTTCTAGATCCGAACCGAATTCCTTATTCGGGTTGGTTCGGGTCAGTTTTCGGTTGAAAACCGAATAATGCTCACCCCTAGTTAGAGGAGGAGGACAAGGCACTTCTTTTTTCTTCACTTTCAGGATCGTATGACCATCTAGTAACAACAATTCTCTATGGAAAAGACTCGAGAGATGGAAGAGGAAACTACTACTATTCTTAATAATGAGATTATGAAGAGGCCAAATCCTATCAAGGAGTCATCCGGGTTGAACACTATAGAAAGGGGAAGGTAGAAGAGTAAAGATAAAGAAAAGAGTAGCCGAGAAAACTGTCAGTCATCCGGGCAAGAGAACGACACGTTTCTTTTGCAAGCAAACGAAACATGGAGAAACAGTGCCCGAAGTATAAGCAATGGTTAGAGAAAAGGGTAGAGGTGTAGTACAAGCGATAAGGGGCAAGCTAGTGTTGCACAAGAAGTCGACGAGCCAGCATGTGATGTACTTACTGTGCATAGCGGAAATAATAATTTCTTTAAAGCATGGATTCTTGATTCCTAGTGCTCTTACCATGTGTCTGAATAGGGAGTGGTTCAGCACATATAAGGAGTTCAACAGTGTTGTCATTCTTCTAGGAAACAATGTCATCTTGCAAAACCGTTGGCGTTGGGAACATCAAGATAAATATGTTAGATGGGGTACTGCGAACGCTTGTGAACGTTAGACACATTACGGGTTTGAAAATATAACCTAATTTATCTTAGGGCATTGGACGTGGTAGGTTGCAAGTTCATTGGGCAAACCAATTCATTGAAGATAGTGGAAGACAGCTTGGTAGTCATGAAGGGACATTAATTGCCATCGAATTTTTATCACATGGATGGTAGCATGGTCACTGGTGGTGCAGTCGTCAGTACAAAAAAAGAAGTGGAGGATGCTGATATTTACGTCTAAGCCACATGAGTAACATGGGTCTAAGTGAGCTGCAAAAAAAAGAGTTGCTAAAGGATCTGAAGGAGTGCAAGTTCTACATGATAGACAAGCAACAGAAGGTTCGGTTCAAGTAGGTAGTTCACAAGATAGAAGGAGTCCTCGTATCCACTCAGATATATGGGAGCCATCACCAGTTAGTTCCAAGGGAGGTGTCAAGTACCATGCCACCTTCATAGACGACTTCTTGCGGAAGATATGAATTTAGTTCATCAAATACAACTCTTAAGTGTTTGCCCGATCCCGAGAGTGGAAGACATTCATGGAGAAGCAAAAAAGGAGAATTGTGAAGTATTTGCGAACAAATAATGGAGAAGAGTACACCTCTATATAGTTTCAAAATTATTGTAGGGACTAGGGAGTAGGGCATACAACAACAATGGACAATTACAGGGTGTCTAAAGCAAAAGAGGGTAGCAGAACACATGAATAGGACACTACTAGAAAGAGCCTGGAATATGCAGTTAGTCATGCAGTCCAGTCTTTCGGACGACTTATGGAAAAAAGCACTTAGTCATACGTGCAATTTAGTCAACAAATCACAATCTACAGCCATAGATCTTCAAATTCCTGAAAAAGTATAGAGGGGAGAGCAGTCAACTATGATTTATTACGAGTGTTTGGGTGTCCTACCTATTAGCTCATGACTCAAGAATGACAGAATCAAGCTGGAGCTAAAGTCAAAGAAGTGTATTCTCTTGGAATTCAAACAAGTCAAAGGCCAAGATGTGGGATCGATAGAGCAAAAAGGTATTCACAAACCGTGATGTGTCTTCGATATGGCTTCCGTATTGAAAGATGGGGAGTCTAAGTGGGCTAGTGACACATTATATAGCCATGACTCGATATAGGTGGAGATTTATGACACTCATACAAATACAGACTTCGAAACACCTATACATCCTATTGGTACGGAGGTGGATGAGCATTTTACAGAGATGGAGGACGAGGGCAGCACCATGAGTCCCCACAGGCATTAGCGTTAAGGAGGTCAGCACGTACACAAAGCAACACTGCAGTATGGTTGCGAAAATATAGTTGCATTTGCTTTAGTCGCAAAAATGAGTGATCTAAGTAATTGTAAGGATGCCATTAGGTAAGAGGAAAAATATCTTGATTGTTGCTATGACAAAGGAGATGTAGTCACTTCAAAAGAACAATACGTGGAACTTGGTTCAACTACCAAAGGGCAAAAGAGCTATTGAATGCAAATGGGTATTCAGGGAGAAGGATAATGAGCGGTACAAGGCACATCTAGTTGCGAATAGGTACGTTCCGAGGGAAGGAATAAACTACAGCGATCACCAATAGTCAAGGATACTTCTATTCGAGTGTTGTTGGTATTGGTAGCTAATAAGGATATGGAATTGGAACAAATGAATATCAAGACGACGTTTTTGTAAAGAGAGTTGGAAGAGAGAATCTTCATGAGGTAGCACGAAGGATTTATGGATCCCAACAAGAAAGATCGTGTGTGTGAGCTCAAGGGGTTTCTATATGGGTTGAATCAATCTTTACAACAGTGGTACAAGCTTTTCAACTCATTTATGTTAAAGACCATGATCACCATATGTGAGTATGACAACTACGTCTACTCAAAGAAGGGTCAACGATATACCTCTTGTATGTTGTTGACATGTTGATTGCTTCCAAGAGCATGGTTGAGACAAAGGCACTAAAAAAGCTCTATTGAGTACAGAGTTTGATATGAAGGACTTAGGTGGTCCAAAGAAAAAACTTAGGATGGAAATGCATCGAGATAGAAGGGCTGCTAAGTCTTGGCGATCCTAAAGGAAGTATATAGAGAAGATGTTGGAGCGATTCAACATACGACTATAGGCAGGCAAGCACCCTAATCGCCGACCATTGCAAGCTATTCTTCAAAAAGTGTCCAAATTAAGAGGAGGATAAGGAAAAGATGTCTCGGTTCCGTATGCGAGTGCGGTGGATTCGTTGATGTATGCCAAGGTGTGCACTCGTCCTGATCTATCGTATGCTATCAGTTTTGTGAGCATGATCATGTCAAATCCAGAGAGGCTTCATTGGGAGGCCGTGAAATGGATACTTCGGTATCTCAAGGGCTCAAAGGACATCAGTTTGTTGTTTCACAAGTCAGAGCACAAATCATGTTAGTTGCAACTTGCAAGTTTACGATGGTGATTTGGACAAAAAATATCTACTACAACCAATGTATACACACTTACAGATTCTTCGATCAGTTGGAAGTCAATAGTTCCAAATATAATGATACTTCTCGTTACAGAATCATAGTACATGGTAGCAGTCGAGACATCCAAGGAAGCTCTGTGGTTAAGGGGTTTGGCTAGTGAGTGTGGTGAGTTTGGGTTCAATTCATCACACCAAGAATTTATTGTATCACACCAAGAAACATATCGATATGCGGTACCACAAGATACGAAAACAGTGTAGTAATGTAGTAAGGAGATCGCTCTCTTGAAGATTGACACTAAGGTGAGTGCGGTTGACATACTAACAAAGGTGATTCGAGTGAAGAAGTTCAGGTCGGACTTGACTTCTATAAAGTGCTCTAGGTAGAGGACGGTTCTCGGACTAGGTAGAAGGTCGCGGCAATAGTAGTTTCTCGGTTCTGGATCAAGACCGTGTCAGTGATCGTATTTCAGTCTTGGACACGATTGAAGTAGCATAGAGTTTCTTGGTTACAGTTAAAAACCATGTTAGTGGGGAGAAAGACCTAAGCCAAAACTAAGGCCTAAAAGAGCACAAAGTATGACAACTATGTCATAAGGTGGTTGGCAGAATATCTCGCCAATGTGAAGATTGTTGAATATGACTTATGTTCATACGGAAAGTTGCGAGCATCGTCTATGGATACAGAGAAGCTCACAAAGGATTCGAAGCAAGCAAATAAGCAGCAGGAACAACCTGGCGGTCATATCGTCGACATGCTTAAAAGTGCCAAGAACGTCCATGAAGTTTTAAGAAAATTGTTTGCTCGTTAAGCATACCAGCGGCATGCCAACAATGTACCGTGAGATCGAGGCTGCTCAGTTTTGTGTACGGTTCATATTTAAAGTGGCTAATTATCTTGCATAGATTACTCTTGCCGTAGAAAAGTTACAAGAGAGATATTGAGCCTCTCTTTAGCCTAGGTTTAGGTGGTTGGTTGCTTGAGGGTACAATTGCAAAACCTAGGGTTTCTAGGGCTTCTAGAGGTCATTTAAAGAAGTCTACAAGAGAGGTTGAAGGAGAGTTTGACGAAGTTCTCATAAGGAGAGGGTTCCAATTGCGGTATTTCCTTGTAATCCTTTATAAGGTTTCTCTTAATAGATTCAATACAAAATTCTCCCATTTTCCTATGGAGTAGGTCGATCTTGACTGAACCACGTAATATCACGTCTTTTGTGTTATTGCTCAATTTTGTACTTTGTTAATTTCTCATCATTATTCAGTTACTGTTTCTATGTGATCCCTTATGCATTGTGCACAACAATATTATGTCCAAGAAGATGCTGTAAATTTAAGTAGGTAAAAGTCCATTCGAAGGTTGAAAACTTGAAAACCATTGTTAGGAAGAAAACAATTTGAAAAACATTGTTACAAAAGATGATGTACAGCATCCACATTATATAATAATGTTCACAAATGTAGTAGATAAATTCCATAACTCAAAACCACAGGTTTTGGGTATTCTAGCTGCAGACAAATGTAGAATACTTTATTTGCATTATTTTCTGAAAAAATATGGTGTGTAACAGTATTTATCTTATCTCTATAGTTAAAACATAGACAGAGCCAAGATAGTACATTACCTCTCAATGAGTCCTTCATCTTTGATTACATCCAATGCGGCAAGTGCCACTGCGCTTGCCAAAGGATTTCCACCGAATGTGCTGTCAATAATTAGGCATGAGAAACAATAAGCTCGGGCAATATTGCATGAAAAAATACACAAGCCAAAGTATAAGATAAGATGACTGAATACACATAAGAACTTCATTTATTCGAGCACTGCTACATTGCTACAACTTTTGCAGACTAAATTCATTCCTCCATCCATCCCTCGGAGTTGGATGGCATCAATTGTATAGACACAACCATCCATTATTTACTGATTACTGGTCTAAGGGAGCTATACAATGTAAGTAAAGGGATTAATTATGCACCTTCCATGTTCTCCTGGCTTAATACATAACATGACATCCTTGTCAGCAAGAACTGCACTAACTGGCATCACTCCAGCACCCAAAGCTTTGCCTAGTATCTAGTGAAGAAGGGAATGCAAATATTAGAAGGTGAAACAATGTAGTTATTGAGCTTTCAATTAGCACACAAGACAGCTAAGTCGCTACACGATGGCCATGATTGTAATAATAAGTAGATTAATAATAGTCAAGAAAGATTGTAGCACAACTTCTTATTGTCTCATTACCATAACAAAGCAGAGGTTTATGGACTCAGGTACTCAAGGCAGTCAGAAACCTAAACTTACCACAACGTCAGGCCGGATGTTTTCCCAGTCACAAGCAAGCATCTTTCCGGTGCGTGCTATACCAGTTTGAATCTCATCAGCAATCATCAGAATATTGTGTTTTGAACAGAGATCCCTGACAGATTTCAAATAACCAGCTGGCGGGATTATAACCTGAAAAGGTACAGAAAATTAACACCAGAATTTACGGATAGTGCAACAGCAGTCTAAAACGAAGCTCACAGGTCAGTACAAAGCTTCTTTAGTACTATCAATCACTTGCAAGAAAAGTTAAACATGTCTCCTTCCACATACATATAAGGAGTTCTTGGTTTCAGAAAGCCAAAACATAAAGAAATTATTCTAAAAAGTAGAAAATATTTGATACATATGGGTATTTGCCGATACTGATACTGCAAACCTTGACCAGAAGTCATAAAAACAGAAAGTGATGAATCTACTTTATGTGATCAAGACAATGTTAACGAGTCTACAATAATTTCAAATTATTAACTCTCTTTAACCAGTTTTTGACAAATAAAGAGGCTAGTCTGGAACTGTGAAAAAAGTCTTTATTGCACCCCCCCCCCCCCCCCCCCCCCCCCCCAACAAAAAAAAGAAAAAGAAAATAAACGCACACACACACGCACAAAACCCATAGTTCTTACCACTCCCCTTGACCTTGTAGACATCATATCACACAAAAGTGGCATTTCATCCCAATTTTGGTTGTGCCAACTGTTTCTATACCTCATTCCCACTTTAGTACTATAAGTTGATGATCTTGACTTTGCTTCACATTGGGGTTCCGTTGGTTTTAATTTTGAATGGCTTAGGTTTGGTTATGTTTGACCCTTGGGTTTTGGCTTCGTCTTAGCCGGATGCCATGATTTGGTTTGGTTGCCCCTTGTGCCTGATGGGTTGGAGGATTGGCTTAATAGTTTGGATATTGGGTGAGACCTATTTTGAGTAGAATACCCATTAAGAGATACATTTCAAATTCAAATTATGAAATCATATTTTGGAATATATTTTCTAATCCGTCTGCTAAGATTATTAAACCTCCAAATCTCTTTTGGTAAGATCCCTAAGTTGGAATATTGTTTTTTGGCATCTTTTGAATTTCAAACCATTTGTGGTAAGATTTGATTACATCTTTCTAAGGTAAAATTTAGTCAAGTCCAATGAACCTTGGGATCTACTATTGATATTAAAGTTGTCTTTACCAACTTCATCCTACGGTTAAGAATTGAGGGATAGTCCTTGAAAGCCTATAAATAGAGAGTTCTTTGTTCAACAAACATAACACCTTCAACAAACATTCGTAATAGGCTTCTAATCATATGGAACAACGGAGGCCATAGTTTGTTGAACAAAGAAAGAGAACTAATCATATTCCTGTCGCATTTTCATACATTATTTTATTCAAATTTATAAGATATAACTTGTATAGACATTGGTCATGGACAACTTGTGCACAAGGAAGGGAGCTACACTCGCGGGCACCAGAATTGCGTCGGCCTAGGGAATGTCCTTTTGTGAATTCTTAGTGAGAAAGAATTGCATGGGCATTTGGGACATTAGGATTAGAAGGGACGTTGTCTATTGTTCCTATTAGGCTAGGGGTGGGGGGGAGGGGGGGGGGGGGGGGGGGGAAGCAGAGTGGGGTTAAGTGAAGAAAAGTTAAGTGAGGGGTAAGGAGTTAATACATATAATCTTGCTTGGATTGGAGGGAGAGTTAAGTGGGGTGTGTTTAATAACTCTTCCTTCGATTGGAGGTTTTGAGTTGAAGAAATGTTAATAGAAATACAATATTTACGAAAATATCCTTATTACATATGGCATAAAATTAGATTAATTTGATTGGATTTTTAATTAAAACTTCTTAAAATATCTTCACAAAAAATAATAGCTACAAATCGATCCTATATACAAAAAATTACTAGAATCCAAACACAATAAAATTAAGTAACATGAGAATTATATACTTCTACCCTTAGCAGTAGGTTGAAAAAAAATCATAGTATTTTATAGGACAAAATAAGGGGTATTTATGTCTTTTTAAATAAAACCTCTCATTTTTTCTCGTTAATCCTCCGATTTGGGGTTTAAAAAATGGATAAAAGAAGGCTAAACAAATCCCCACTTAACCCTCTATGACCCCCTCTCCCAAACCTTCCCCCTCAAACCAAGCAGGATCTCCACTCCCACCCCCACCCCCCTACCTGCAGTTAACTCTCTTAACCCTCAATCCAAGTAGACCCTTAGGGACTTATGGTGGATTCATTTACCGTCATATAGAGATAAGATGCATTACTAATGAAATTGTTTTACAAGATCCTATATGTTACTAATCCTTGTTTTGCAGAGACGGTCCTTCGGCTACGGGTAAAAATATACATATTATATTCCATGCATTCTATATCATATTCTATAAATTGTGGATTTAAGATACCTTGTATTGAATTGGCAAGAGAAAGAGAACGTTTAGGAATTCTATGAGATAAAGATATATTAGTCTTAAAAAGAACTTAGAAAGATAGAAAGACCACTTAAATGAAAATGTTAATGTTTCACATGAATACTATGATTGGTTTTGGTGACTTTAGTTATACTACTCATCAGTGAATTCCGTATACTGACGGACTACTATTACAGGGCGGGAGACGTGATCGGAGTACCAATGACCTACTCTCATTTCATTTCCAGTTTCAAAGCATTTACTTTTGAAGGTGTTATGTTTATCTTAATATTTTCGGCATAATGTATAAGAACTTGGAACCATTTTTTGGGATGTAATAATTAGTGTTTGGAGAGATTATGTATTTATGACTCAACCTCAATTTCTATCGCATTGCAATATTATTATTCAATTGCTCTATCCTAATTGAACTTCAATCTTCTACTTAAATTCCGTTGTTGTGTTTGATCTTGGATACTCATACTGGAAATTGTGAAATCTAGACCTTATACAAATGAACTTACATTTGTATTGTCGCTTGTCATGTCCTGGGACTGGACTTGGGTATGGGGCGTGACAACTGTTGAGTACGAAGACTAAAGAACAAAGTAATGTGTTAATGGCCAACGACGTCTACTATAATGTAGCGGGTCAAATGGTCAGAAGTAAATCATTGGGGCTCATTTGTTTTTGGCCCAAAACATCAAGGGAATCTTCTCTCATTTACCCTGTCAATAGTATTAACACTAAAGTTGGGATGCATAAGAGGAGTATCTCACATATCCTTTGTGTCTCAGAGTATCCAACTCATGACATGCATAAGACCATACATAAGGCTGATAATTTAGCTTAACATAAGTTGGAAATCTATTGGGGCTCATCTGTTTTGTTAACTCAATGGAAGTGCCTGCAGTCTGCACTTCATGGACATGCCTAAGGCAGTACATAAGGCTGCTACTTCAACTTGAGATAGTTAAGAAGTCTGATATATAAATAAAGATGATACATCTTTTACCAAGGGATCCCACTTCATCTGCTAGTCGCTCTGCACTTAGGCAGTCGAGAGTCAGCAACCTTAATCTACCACAAGGATGCACATCAAATACAAATAGCTTCACACTGTGCACTGAGAAACAAAACCACTCTTAAATGCACCATAGATTGATGCAGCAGTCCGCCAAACTACCATGCAGTATTTGATGTTCAGCATATGGCACAATTCTAGCCTGTCACTGAGATAAAATTGCAAGACATGCAATCACTTTCACCTCAAACTCAATAATCCTTCACCAAAAAACTTGGGTACAAAAGTTGGAATGTAACCTTTGCATTCAAAAGTTTGTGAATACAATCATGATATAGCAGATATGTTCATACATTGAGGGAAGCTGCCAACATAGCCAGCAAAAGTTATAGCCATTTATTATCAATAGAAGATTCAAGTCATTTAATCTCCTTGAGCATTCATTTCTTGAACCTGTTTTAGTTAAGAATTAAGTTGTTATAGTAACTCACACCAGAATTTCTTGGTATTTCATGAATTATAAAAAGAAAAAGGTCGAACTGAACAGGCTGTAAGAAGTTTGTAAGAAGCACATACCCCTGCTTCTCCTTGAATTGGCTCAAACAAAAATCCACATATACGATCTCCATGTTCTGAACAATGTCATGAAGTGAACTTAGCAGGTAAGTGGTAAAAATGATTGGCTGTTTGTAGTGGGCAAATAATTCACCTCAGTACATACCTATAAATAACTTCTCAAGTGCCTCAACATCACCAAAATCGACTTTCAGGTGACCAGGAACCAAAGGACCAAAACCTCGAGTGGCATCATTATCACAGCTCATAGAGATCACCCCTAAAGTCCGTCCATGAAAACACCCGCAGCAAGATACAACAATAGCCTGCACCTCAACATCACAATGAATTTACCCATATATTTTTATGAAGATACTGAATGCAAAAAAAAAAAAAAAAAAAAAGATGAGAAAATTGAGTTGTCCAAGAACATGCAAAATAACACAATTGATAAAATATATTTATCTTCACTAGGTTAAACTTGATATAATATATAGTTTAAACAAATCTACAAAATGGAGTAAAACATCCTCAATATGTCAGCTATAAATACAGACAACGAACGAACTGTAGGCTTCTTTAAGCAGGTGCAAATTTCTCCTCAAGAGTTTGAAGTGAATGGTAGTTCCAAACAACTCAGAGAAGATATGATGCTAATAATACGCATAGAAAATGTCAAATGCTCAATATAGTATTAAACTGGAAAGTAATATATGTTACATACAAATTAATACATGCATCTTGCACATCCTTGAGTTGTCACCATATAGATGTGAACATGAACCCTAGGCCTTTTATAATTTTCAATACTTTGCATGTTAAATACAATCAGAACAACTGCACCAACAACAAAGCCTTTACAGCAAATTTTTGGTCGGCAATAGTTTGATTGTAGATTACAAGGTTTATACTTTAAACTATATGAAATAACTTTTTTTTTTATTTCAGCGCTGCAATTTTATCACCTGTCTAGTTCGGAGAGTTCTGACTGTAGGGCATAGTTTAGAGTATAGGCTGATAGGTATACGTATCGACTGTATCGTATCAGTTTTGGTCGTCCGAATCAAAACTACTCAACCCTATTGATTCCAGCTGATACTGCCATTAGGGCTCTCTTTCCTGGTCAGTTCAGTAAATAAAAAATAAATAATAAAAGGTATATGGGAGAAAATAGTGTTTACAAAATTCTTCAGTTGTGCCATTAGGACTCTCTTTCTTAGTCAATTCAGTAAAAAAAGGAAAAAAGAAAGAAAAAGGTAGTGGTACGAGAGAAAATAGTGTTGACACAATTCTTTGGTTGTGCCGAAGATCGACATGTTACATCGTCTCTCTTAGATTCGATACTCAATTCTGGTCTAGTCCGATTCAATACTCAACCATACTGATTCCAGCCGATATTGTCATTGTGGCTCTCTTTCCCGGTCAATTCAATAAAAAAAAAGTAAAAGAAAAATATAAAAGTATTGGAGAAAACAGTGTTGACACAATTATTCGGTTGTGTCAAAGATCGACATGTTATAGTGTCTCTTAGATTACTTCGACACTAAGGCCATTAGCATTTGTCAAAGTTGTGTATACATAAGTTCACAACATGCATTCATCCATCTTAATGTTATTCCATTCAAAACTGTATATTAAAGGTCTACTTTGTCTAAATACAAGTGAATAAACAATAATATCTTGTGGGTGAACGATTCTCAAATTTGAATCTTTTTCCATTCAAATCTAGTGAGAAACAACACTTACAAATACAATTATGCCTAAATGTATCAAATACTTTTAATTATTTTTTGGCTTCTGAAACAGAACTCTGAATTTCAACTAGAAACTGCCAAGAGTTCTGAACTGTTGATTCTAATACTCATAAGGGTCTGCAACCAATTTCAATTCCAATACCGATTTTCTGGAACCTTGCTCTAGTTAGTACCATCATATATGTTTTGCTGCATCTAGTAGTAGTAGCACTCATCTCTAGTAACATATTGATAGAGGATCAGGCAAGTCACATTTTGTCTAATTGGAGATTTGGTCAAGCTGGGTATAACTTGTGAAATTGGATTCCATTAGACATCTGGTCTAGGTCATCGACTAGCGTACCATATCGTGTATTTATTCGCTTGTGTATCGTGACGTGTATCATTTGTCATATCGTGCGTATCATAGAACTCTAGGAGTTAGGTCTATATTTCTATATCCATATAGAAACATAACTTAATATAATATTCTCATAATTTTTTTATATTTATTTCATCTTTAATTCTATCTCGTTCAAGCATTCAGATTCTCAAGTATACATTACACGACTCGAGTAAAAAAAAAAACAAAAATACCTACCAGCCTATATGTATCATATCAGATTAACCGATCCGTACAAAATGAAAGTGTCTTGTATCGCATCATAAGATTGTACCGTGTATTGTAAATACTAACAACATAGCATCTGGTATATTTGTTATTTTGGTTTATTTGTGTTTTTATTCATGTTAGGATTTGGTTTATTTTGACTCAATGTAGTTCGTTGTTAAGGTTTTAGTTATGCCCATGTAAAATGGGATTGTCATTCCCTTTCCCTCTTTGGCTAAATGTGTCATAAAGATGAAAGCAATTTCCTATAGAAAATTGTATCATCTTATTTTTTCATGTAACTCTTCAAAGTCGAGAAACTTGAAGGCTGCTACTTTGTTGCATGAGCCAAAAATGCATATCCAAAGGGAGGTCTAACTACATGCCAATTGACCACCTAAGTTCATGGCATGACCCTCTCATGCTCATAGGTACCCGTCTAGGAATTGGCACCAAAATAGAGGTTAAAGTTAGGTTGACAACTGGTCATAGAACTTTGTCAAATCCTTTATGGAGATTTCTTATGCTCCATAACCAAACCCATTAAGATGAGAGAGCTTGGATGATAATGATGTTGACGATGATGAGGTATGCCTATAGAAAGCCTTGTATATGCACATCATTCATTCCTAAAGATTTGAAGAATTTATTTTGAGTTATGGTGAGATTGCCTAGCTCTGAATAAATTATCTTCTTCATATCCTACCACCAAGGCGACCCTGTGTTGGTAAGGGTTGGTGCTTGCATCATGAAGGATAAGGTTCGAGTTACAGAAATAGCCTCTCAATATATGTGGAGGTAAGGATGCGCACATCTTGACCCACCCCAGATCCTACGTAAGCAGAAGCCTCATGGACTGCCATGCCCTATATATCCTTCCACCACCACATCACCCTATTCCCCTTCTTCATACTTATGTTATTGTGGTGATCCTGCCCGACCCGTCAAGAGCATAGCCTAGCCATCCTTCCACCACCACATCACCCTATTCCTCTTCTTCGTACTTATGTTATTGTGGTGATCCTGCCCGACCCTTCAAGAGCATAGCCTAGCCGACAACAACCAGTTGCTCATAACCCCTGCTGCCACCTTCTCAGGTACAAGAGTCTTGCTTGTCAGCCCACAACACGAAACATCTAACCCCCGGACCCCTGCTACTTACAGCCTGCCTGAGCAGGATCCTGCCATACGCATCCCAGATCTGATCGAGATCCCTTCTCCCACAAGTCACTCTGTCCAGATCCTCACCACCTCCGAACCAGACTCGATGTTCAAAACCCTTGTTGCCTGCAGCCCCAAGCTCGTAAACCTCTCTCCAGCATCCTCCTCCCCAGAATTCAGTCACCTTTGATACCGACCCGTCTTCGTTGTTGATTGAATATCTATTCCCCTTATATTAATCGAGTATGTGCATTTGATCGCATCTGATCTTAGACCTCCGAACAAAGGTTCATCATTGTGGGTCATCTTCCTTGGGACGAGACTGTTTGTTGTGACAGCATGGATTTGATTCACAAACTCTGGTAAATTGAACATTTTACTTTGAATTTAATTGTTACTTTGAAGTTCAGCCAAGGTTTACTATTAGTATTTTTACTGTTAGTTCTTTTGTGAATCTTGATTTCCTATCATGAAGTGACCTATCTAGGTTTGTCCCGTGTCACATACCTTCACCATCAACTTCAAGCATATAAAGAGAAATTAGGATTCCCATCTTCATACATCTTTGTAGAGTTGAACATTGCCCATCAGAGATAATCTCATTTCAATTTAGTTTTCTTTTTCTCAAAGTCTTGCAGAATTTGTATTGACACTTATTCAGTGTATTATCTCTCCCTCTCTCTCAAAAGAAAAAGAAAAAAAAAAGGGAAAAACACACACACTGAATTTGGCAATAGAGCATAACATTACAACATGGAAACTAAAAAATATACTTCGGAAAAACAAGACTTGTTACCTCACCTCATCCTTGGGTATTTTCTTCTTCTGATAACCCCATTTTCGTACCAGCTTCAGAGCAGTTTCCACACCTTCAGCTCCCGTATTCATTGGCAGCATCATATCATACCCAAACATGCGCGTTAAATGCTCCGCAAAGATTGGGAATTTATCATTGAAGAAGGCTCTAGAGCTAAGGGTAAGTCTCCCTGCCTGTTCAACTAAGGCTTTCATAACTCTTGGATGACAATGGCCCTAGCATGGGTGAAACATAAAAAATATAAGTTACAAATCTGGAAGTTGGATTAACAGTTCATGCACGCAACACATAAAGTTCCATGGAACTAATATTATTTCTGACAAAGATAAGTTTATGTTGACATAGTTATATTTTCCTGAGAGAAAGTTAAAGAGTATTGTTGATGAAAACCATAACAAGTTGCTTTGGCAAGATTACAGACCTGGTTGACAGCAGAATAAGCTGATAAGAAATCAATGTATTTGTTGCCTTCAGGGTCCCATATATATGCACCCTTTCCTTGAGAAAATACCATTGGAATTGGATGATAACTGCAGAATAATCAGTCTTAGATTCTAAAACTATAAGCGGGGTAGATAGTTCACAATATGTTAAGTTCTTCAGTTAAAATGATAGAATCAAATCATGAATATTAAATGTACAAAGATACTATAATGAAAATTGAATTTCATTCATTGGCTATGCTAGACAATGTTTTATGCATGAACTTATTCCTTAGAAACAAAAATGGAGATGACACTTTTATATGATTCAGGCCATTAGATTGTTCATCACATGAATCAAGTAAAGAAGAAGAAAAAAGTTAATAACTAAACATAGTTTAGCATGTTCAAGTAAGTTCTGTGGCTTCACTTACCCATGCCTTTCCAGGGTCAAGATCCTTCATTCATATATAAATAAAAGTACGTAACTGTTAGCAAACAGAAAAGTGTAAGCTTAACGAGTTTTTAGTTTTCTCTAAGATAATGAAAATATGAGTGAGATACTATTTACAATACAGAAATGCAGTACAACACACTTAATCAATGACCACACGTTACTATATATTTACGCTCATCTGAATACTATGCCAAGAAGAAGGTAAAGGATGATATATATTATACTTATATCGATAAGCAATTTGTCAATAACATTTACAAAATATGGAGAAAGGAATGAAAGTGGATGGATAGAAAGCAACAAGAAAAGGATAGAGTAATAAGAAGGCTAACAACTTCTCTAATGTTATGTCAAAGATTTCATATCTACCTTTGGGTATTCAGATTTAAAGGAAGAGGAAAGGCAAAGAAAATATTAGAATTTAAAGAGAATGACAGGAAAAAAAAACAATCATAGTCAACTAGCAAGCCATTTTAGTTTCAGCAAATATCAGACATTTTCTAGAGGGATACATCAATAGCTACATCTTAATATGCACTATGAAATAAAATATTAGATATACACAAGTACTTGCAGGTGACGATCATGTTGCTACAGTTAGAAGTAACTCTTGTATCGTTTATAGTGAGAGGCAATATGAAGCATGAAACACAAGTTTTTGTTGAGCCAAATATCACGAACTTCATGCATAGACAGTAACTCGTTGAACATGAAAAAAAAAATTGCAAGTTCTACATGTTGTACCAAAAGCAAGCTTTGTAGATGACACTTGGGGCATTGATCGGACTACGGTTTCCTTTGATAACAACCTAAAACATAAGAGTCACAAATTTCTCGCACAAGCTACTAATTGATGACAGGACCGTATCCCGAATTTTGAACATTGTTAAAACCAAATCTAAATACAAGATCGACGAGACTGTTATACAGGTACATCTTGGCATGTCAACTTGAATTAACTTCATCCGATATAATCGGCCACGTAGCACTGTCAACTGCAGCACACATTTCGAGCGGCCACTGCACTCAAAATAGCCAGAAGCACACGCACAAAACAAAGAAAAACGTTCAGCTGCTGAAGACTTGCCACAAGAACATTCTGTCTATTGGGGCAAGCGGTAAATAGTCTCTACATGCTTCTAAATGCCTTTTTTCATATTTGCCCTCTTTTTTTCGCTCATCCCCGGTTAGGTTAGGATTTTTTTTTTTTACGGTGTCCGGCGTAACGCTCCGGACTTTTTGTGCACACTGCATTATATGCCGTTCGGGCCCACTGCCCCCAACTCCTGCCATAAATGGAAGGAATAATACGCTCTTGTGGCTCGATCCACCGATCTCCCCGCTGACCACAAGGGTCACTCGGGTTCGGCGGTTAGGTTAGGTCAGTTCCGAGTCAAAAAACTGGCAGTCTATGTGGCACCTACATGGAGTGCCCGAGTCGTGTCCCGATATGTCATTTCTGGAGCGTCCATCCTTCCTAGACTCGCACAGATGTTGACAGGGCTCTCTGGAGCTCTAATCAGAGCCACACCCATGTTCAAATCTCGTCGCAATGAGCTAGAGATCTTTTATATATAAGGGGGGAGGGGGTTATGTTGCTTACTTGTGAGCACTGTGCTGCTGTTCCATCTTGATCAGCTCCTCTGAAGTCAAAGAGGAGGAGGAAGAAGAAGGGCTTTTCTGTGGGATGGCACACATGCTCCTCCTCCCATTGCTGCTGGCGACCCTCCTCAGCACTCTCTGGACGGAACTCCTTGCAGCGGCCATGACGAGATTGATTGATCGGTTGATTGGAGAATTTGGAGCGAGGCAGTGAGGGAGGAAGGAAAGAAGGGATTTTGGTAATTAAGAGATTGGGATGATGCCAACATATATCATTGCTCTGTTACTTTTTGTCGCCTTTTTCTTAGCTGCCCATACTTTCTGATCGAGTGGACTCTCTCTCTCTCTGCTGTGTTGTTTGTGGTTGGTTGTTTGGGTTCTTCTACTGTTGCTTGATGAGTAACGTGAGATTTTGGATTGTATGACAAAGGAAAAGGAAAGGACACTAGGACAGAGAGAGCACCGCACGGCTCTGGAGAAACGTAAGCATTCCAGACTCTGCAGAGGGCCGAATGCACACGGATCAAGGTAAGGCAAGGCAAGGCAGGACCCTGGTTAGCGTTGGAGTCCTTTTTTTTCACCCACCAAACATGACACGTGTCAAAATAAACTGAAAACTACATTGAGGCCTCGTTTGGTTCACGGATTCAAGGAATCCGGAAAGGAAACTTGTTCCTTTCCTTTGTTTGGTAACCACAAATTTGGGAAACACTTTCCTAACATGGGAGAAAATATGAGAGAAAATGGTTCCTCTCATGACCCATGGGATTCATTTTCCCTCCTCTTTTCCCAACATTAATTACAAACATTATGACAAAAGTAGCCTTGCTTTATTACCTATTTTACCAATTAACTCTTCATTATAATTATGTTGGCATTGGATATTGTTGGAACAATGATATATTTTTTCTTTCCTTTCCTACACCAACCAAACATAGGAAAGAAAATTTGATAGGAATTCTACTTTCCCATCCCCATGGAAAATACATGGGAATTGATTTCCTTTCCGTGAACCAAACGAGGCCTGATGGTTGAACAAAATCAATGGCAAAGTAGTTTTAGAGCATCTCCAACCCTTTGTCTTGTTAAGTGTTGTGAGTCTTACGCTGTGTTTGGGAACATTTGTGGGAAAGGAGAGAAAAATTTGAGAGGAAGGAAAATGGAGGAGAGGAAAATGAAAGTAAAGTTAATTTTTTCTTCTTTTGTTTGGATGGACAAAAAGTAGGGGAAGGAAAAGTTTAAAAATAATTTTTTATTTATTTATGGATAGAGGTACAATTACTATTTTCTCCTTGGTATTCTCAAATGATGATTTAATATTAACTTTTTGAGGGGTGGTGGGGTAAATTCACTCAAATTTCTCTCATCTCTCTCTATTTTCCTCCCACTTTTGGGAGAAATTTTTTTTGGTGGGACCCACCTACTTTTTCCTCTCAAATTTTCCTCCCCCATTTTATCTCCTCCTTTCCAAACACCATCATTTAAAATTTTTCTCTCACTTTTTCCTCAACTTTTTCCTTCCTCCCATTTTCCACCCTTCCCAAACAGTACCTTAGGTGGCTCCTATGTGGCATGAGCAACAAGACAATGTCTTGTTTATGTGGTAAAATTATATCTCAAAAGACAATGAGATAGAAAAACTATCTCCAATGCTAAAGTATTGAGAAGACAATAAAAAGTATTTTTTCCAACTTCCAAGACAACTTTTAAGACAACTACTCATCTTCTTTCTTTTTTCTAATATTTTTTATTCATAATTGATGACATGGAAGAGAAGACATTGTCAAGTGCATTGTCTAGAACAAGACAATCAACTTCACAATGTCTTCTTTAATTTTTGCCACGTAAGCTTCACAATTGACTTGACAATTGCATTGGAGAAGAACTTTTGAAGAAAATTTTGTCATTCCTATGTGGCATTAACTTTTTTTCAAAGTCACGATAGGGTTGGAGATGCTCTTATGTTGACTTAATTGATATGTGTCATGTTCTGAGTAGAGGGTGAACAAACATCATAGTTTTGATGAGTGAACAAAAATAGAATAGTTAGCAATCACCTAATAAAACTCATGGGTTATTTTGTATAAGGGTACCAAGTTTATGGTCTAATTAGATTTCGGGTACTCAATTTGTCCATTAATAATTTTGGGTATTGTACCGTTAGTTGACTGTGTTGACCGTTTACTAATTTTCTCTTTTTTTTATTTTAATTACAAAACTGCCACCAACCATTGGCAGTTATCTCTCCAGAGTTAACAACGTTAAGAGATCCACGTGTATGGTTGTTGATCATCAAATTTGGGAGAACTTTGGAAGATTAAAAGGCAGTTACAGATTTGGGAGATAAAAATGAGGTGATCTCAGTAAAACCTAAATATTTTGGCGCGAACAAAACCATCGGTGGATTAGGCTTCCGAGAGGGAGATGATTTGAAAAGCCATTTAGAGTCGGATATTCGGATAAAATCAAGGTTTTTTTTTTGAGTTATTTTGTTTAATGGTACCGTTTGAAGTTTTTACCGTTTTCTTTTACAAGTTTGTTGAAATTGCTTGTCCCTGGTTTTGAAGATTGGGAAATAACCCATTGTTGGCATGGTAGGCCTGCCATTCTTATGCAACTTCAGTTGTGGTTGACCACTGTTATATATCATTTTTATGCTTGTTTTGGCCATTGTTGTTTGCATAAGAAGGGTTATTTCTTGTCCATTATTCCCTACATGATTTATGTGTAGAAATTTTTGTATAGAGAATTAAAGTATTATTAAATTTGATTCGAAGAAAAAAAATTAAAATTTTTTTGGAGGAAAGAACAAATATGCAGTTGTTAACTACATTTTTTGCTTCTCCACTACTTAAAAAAAGGAAAACGAAAATGACAACTGGTTTTTGAATGAAGTAACAACTAATAAAAACGTAAACGCAAGTAGCATTTGCGTTTTGAAAAAAAAATTATAAAAAAATAAAATGAAAACACAAGTAGCATTTGCGTTTCCAATTTTTATGATTCTGCAAAGAACTCCTTCTTGGAAATAAGAAAAAAGGAAGAAGGTGAAAATGCAAATACTATTTGCGGTTTTGAAAAAAAAACTCTTTCGAAACGTAAATACTATTTTTTTTTTAATTTGTCAAATAACTCTTTCTTGGAAATAAAGATTGATTTTTAAATAGAGATAGATTTATTTTTTAAAAAGTAAATGATTTTAAAACAAATCTAAAAAAAATCTATCTTTCAAAACAAATATATTTCAAAACAAATTATATCCATCTTCTCCTTTTTTGGCCAGATAAAAAAAAATGGAAACACAAATATTACATGTGTTTTCATCATAAATTTTATTTTTTTTTCGAAACACATGTATTTTTTTATTCTGCTAAAAAAAATAAAAAGATAGATAGAATTTGTTTGAAAAATAGATTTGTTTTAAAAGATAAATTATTTTTTAGATATATTTTTTTGACAAATCTATTTAAAAAAAAAATCTATCTATCTATCTATCTCTATTTAAAAATCAATCTTTATTTTTAAAATTAAATCGATGCATAGTATTCACATTTTCACCTTTTTTTCATTTTTTTAATTTCAAAGAAAGAGTTCTTTACCAAATAAAAAGAAAATTGAAAATGCAAATGCTACTTGAGTTTTCATTTTATTTTTTTTAAATTTTTTTTTGAAACACAAATGATACTTGTTTTTACATTTTTATTAGTTATTTCTTTATTCAAACATCAGTCATTTTCGTTTTGCTCTTTCCTCCCTAATTCCCGAAACTTTCTGCTTTGAATCAAATTTAATAATATTTTAATTCTATGTACAAATATTTTTGTTTTATGTTGGTGTTTTTGCCTTTGGACTAGGAAAGATAGTCCCACATCGGCTACACCAAATGGTGAGTATCTCAATATAATGCATTGCTTGTGTTGAGGTATGCACATGAGGAATAGTGGGACACAAGTTTGTGCCATATTGGAGTATTTTCCTAGAAGAAAAAAAGGATTAATTCTAACAAAGATGTAAGTTGATTTTTGTTGTGCGGACTCGGACTCGGACTCGGACTCGGACTCGAACACGGACTCCAGGATGTCTCGTGCATGCACGGGAGTGTTCGGGGGGTAGGCGTGGACTGGCACACTTCTATGCTAATTGTGGGATGATCTAAAATATCAAACTCTATTTTTGAGTATCGGTATTTAGTCCCACATCAGATAGGAAAAGAGGTGAAGTCTCACTCCACCCTATAAATAGAGCCCCTTGGCCTCCTTTGAAAGGTGCACCAAGAAGAGAGTTAAGGGAGTCTGTAAAGTCCAGGAAGCCCGTTCAAGTCTCAAATATTGACTTACGAGTGTTCCAGAAGTTCTTCGTGAACTTGCTGGTTCCTGGAAGCAGATCGTGTTGGGACGAATCTTGCTTTGAGCAACGGTGATCTTAATCACCCTAGCAAGAACCTTTCCTCTTCTTCTTTCTTCTTTCTTCTTTCTTCTTTCTTCTCCTAATTCATCTGAGTTGTAACTCAGTTCTGTCCGTCAGCAACTGCGATTGCGAGGAAGAACGTAAGATTTATTTTTTGATTATTGTTGCTTTTGTAATCAGATTCATATTATAGTGTTCCTATTGGATCTCGAGAATAATCAGAAGGGGGACGTTTGTTTGAACCTCTGATCTCGACATTGAGTCTACCATCTTTGATCAAGCCCCGGGACTAACAATCTCAAAGCAAGATCCTTGTAGATGGAGAACTCTCGTGCTTCTCTCATCGATACCAGCTTTAACAAGTTGGAGAAATTCGACGGAGAACATTTCTAAATCTGGAAGAGGAAGGTCACCCTTAATCTTCAACTCGTGGACGTAGACCATGTGTTGATTGAGGATGAACCGACGATTCCAGAAGGAGGAACTGCCAATGCTATTGCTGCTGCACTCGTCAAGCGGAGCAAATGGAAGAGAGAAAACAACATCTATAAACTGTTGATTCTCAATTCTATGGAAGACTCTCTGGCAGAGTCATATTCCAAGAAGGTGAAGGCCAAATAGATCTAGGATTCTTTGGGTAAGCTATATGAAGATGATGAGAACAGGTCCAAAATCTTCATCGTCGAAAAGTACCACAAGTGGCTCTTCGAAGACGAGATGGCGATGCTACCTCAAGTGAAGGAATTCCTGAAGTTGTGCCAGAAGTTGGATGACGAGAAGATGTCCTTTGTCGACAAGTTTGTCGTTGGAGGGATAGTCTCGAGACTTCTTGCTGGTTGGAGCAACTTATATGCTAGAACACATCGGAAGAAGCTGGACATTAGCTTGGAAGATCTTCTACAAGAGATCCACGTTGAAGACGAAATACGATCTCAACAGAAGATGGACTCTCTGTCCAAACAACTGGTTAAGGCCAACTTAGTGCAGACAAGAGAGTTCAAGGGGAAGCATGTGGCTTCTCATCACAAGAAGAAGGATTCACTAATCTAAAAGTGAACGGTCCTTCGTTCAAGCAACAGAAGTCCAAGTCCTACGTGACTTGCTTCAACTGTGACAAGAATGGCCACTACATGAGTGAATGCAAATCCAAGCCCAAACCAAAATAGCAGGTATAGCTAAACTTGGTTATTTTGATTACTTAACTTGGTTGCTATTGTTGCACAGGTTGAGTTATCTAGCATGGTAGCTGACTAGTGGTCTGACACTAGTGCATCTGACCACGTGTGCTTTCAAAGGAGCTGTTCACCAAGGCCGAGCCATGTTATGACGAAGGTCTCGATGACGAACATATATCTAGCAGAAGTTCTGAAGATCGAAATAGTGGTTATTAACCACCGACAAGGATACTGGAATGCGTATTGCACGTACCAGAGATTTTTCGGCGATCTGATCTCAGAAAGTCTGTTATCTGATACAGACTTGAAAGATGGACATTCGTACTAGCCAGATGGTAATTTTTTGGCGAAAAAAATGCTTCAAAAAGATGTTCGGTGCTGAAGGAATGTTCGAACTTATGCTGATGGCGATGAAGTTACTTCATTGAGTGGACTGAGAGTTGTTCTATGACAAAAGCAGACTCAAGCTGTCCTACCGGGACCTTATCTTCGGAATGTGGGGGTAAGAAGGTGGAGGAGTTTAAGGTCTGTGCAGATACAAGACTGTCGGGAAGCTGCTCAGACGATTGAACTAAAGTACTGATCATCTGGAGTTAGTACACTCAGATATCTGTGACTTTTATCAATTCTCCACAGAGGCCGGTTCGAAGTGTTTCTCGAAGTGCACGTTCGCATGACTTCTCAAGTAGAAGGATACAACATTTGAGTAGTTCAGAGACTTCAGGGCTGAAGCTGAACATTAAATCGATCTACAACTACTCAGAAGTGATCGAGATGTAGAGTATAGGTCTCATGAATTCGCATCGTTCTGCAAAGAACATGGAATCATCAATGGGACTACTGCTTCGTATTCTCCTCAATCTAACGGGGTAGCGGAGAGGAAGAACAGAACATTGACAGAAATGATGAACTCAATGCTGCTAACTGCGGGTCTTCCTAAATGCTACTAGGGAGAAGTTGTATTGATGACCACTTTTATTCTAAATAGAGTGTCGTATGCAAATTTGGACTTAACTCCTCATGAACTCTGGTTCAAAGTCAGACCTAACTTGAATGTCATTTGAGTGTGGGGGTGTTTGGCTTATGTGAAGCTCCCAGATCTGAAGATTCAGAAGCTGGGGACAAGGACTATGAAGACGATCTTCTTGGGGTATGCCGAGAAGAGTGATGCTCGAAGATTTCTTGATATTGAGTCAAATCATATCATCGAATCTCACGATGCTGAATATTTTGAAGACAAGTTTGTAAGGTACAATAACATTGTTCTAACGGACATTCCCGAGAATGATGAAGGTGCAAAGGAGACTGAGATCTTCAATGAGCCAGTTGTCCAAGATGAAATTGTTGCTGAGGAGACAACGATCGAACCAGAACTCGCTGAGCCGTCGTTGAAGCGAACGAGGAGGCCGAATAACTTCGGAGATGACTTCATCACCTATCATGTAGAAGCAGATCCGCTTACCTATGATGAGGCGATGAAGACCAGAGATGCTATTTTCTGGAAGGAGGCGATAGACAATGAATTGAATCAATCACCTCCAATAACACTTGGGTGTTGGTTGATCTACCTGAAGGAGCAAAACCTATCGGATGCAAGTGGATCTTCAAGAAGAAGATGAAAGTTGATGGAACCATTGACAAGTTCAAGGCCAGGCTAGTGGCAAAGGGGTTTTCTCAGAAGTAGGAGATCGACTACTTTGACACGTATGCTCCAGTAGCCCGGATGGCCACCATCAGAATGTTGATTGCTCTCGCAGCGATACATAAGATAGTGATACATCAGATGGATGTGAAAACGACATTCCTGAATGGCGAGCTGACCGAAGAGATCTACATGCAACAACCAGAAGGGTTTGTCGTCAAATGTCTTGAAGACAAAGTTTGCAAGTTGGTAAAATCTCTGTACGGTTTAAAGCAAGCTCCCAAAATATGGCATGAGAAGTTTGACAAAGTCATAAGGTCAAATGGCTACAGGGTCAGTGAAACAGACAAGTGCGTCTATACGAAGTTTGCTGACGGAAGAGGAGTCATCGTTTGTCTATACGTGGATGACATGCTAATCCTAGGTACGGATATATGCTGTTTCACAGAGACAAAGAAGTTCCTCTCGACGAAGTTCAGTATGAAGGACTTGGGGGATGCTGATGTTATCTTGGGACTCAAGATCATCCGGACAGACACTGGATTAGCGCTATCACAATCTTATTACATTGAGAAGATGCTCACTCGATACGGGTACCATGATCTTCCTTTAATTGATACGCCGTACCGGGGTGATCAGAAGCTGGAGCCAAACTCGAAGGAAAGCGTCAGGTAGCTAGAGTATGCAAGCATAATCGGGAGTTTGATGTATGCTACTACTGCCACAAGGCCTGACATAGCTTTCGTTGTGGGAATGCTGAGTCGTTTCACGAGCAACCCAGGCATTGAGCACTGGAAAGCTGTGAAACGGGTTATGAGATATCTCAAGAAGACTCAGACATATGCACTGCACTATAGCGGAGATCCGCCGGTAGTGGAAGGCTTCAGTGATGCCAGTTGGTGCTCAGAAGTGGAGAGCGAGAGGTCCACAAGTGGATACATTTTCACAATGGATGGAGCTGCTATATCGTGGAAATCGAAGAAGCAGACTATGCACTCGCGGTCATCCATGGAATCTGAGTTCTTTGTACTTGATACCGCAGCGGAGGAAGCATAATGGCTTCGGGAGCTTATGTATGATCTTCCAGTGGTTGGGGCACAAATACCGGGGATACCGATATACTGTGACAACCAGGCGACTGCGGTGGTAGCATCAAATGACCTCTTCAACGGGAAGAAGAGGACTGTGCGGTTGAAGCACAGGGCAGTACACGATCTCATCAAGAGGGGTGTTATTGCAGTGATTGATGTTCGGAGTCAGGAGAACCTGGCGGATCCGTTCACCAAGGGCCTCAAGCGCCAGCTGGTCGATGACACAGCTTGTAAAATAGGCTTGAAGGCATTCTGATATTGTGTTATTATATTCCTACCATAAAGTTTTATGCTATCAGTTCAAAGAGAAATCTACTAGGCATCTAGCTTTTGGTTCAAGGGAGGACTATTAACCGAAAGATTATCAGGAATGGTGGCTACTTGTCCTCTGTGGCATGGAGAGGTTACGGACCTACAACCATTGTTGTCTACTGTTGTTTTCTGCGAAAAACGGATCCCGTGGGAAGGTTGGCTTTACTGCCTTAATGAGTTCTCAGGCAGAGTGAATGCCTGGAGTGCTTTACAGAAAACACGGTAGCGCAGCACTACAAGGAGTGTAACTCCATGCTATAGTGGGGTGACTCCACCATGAGGTTCCCAGGTAGGGGTAATGTCTCAGCTTTGCAAGCCAAGTAACAGTGGAGTAGCACCGCAAATAGACAGGTAGCGTAATACTGTATGATAATTGTAATAAAGATAGGTAGACATCACTACGAAGAGGACGATGTCCTTATATTACAGTGGCATGACACCACGAAGAGGTACCAGGTAGGGTAAAGCCTCGGCTTCGCGAGCCATGTCATAGCGGCGTAACACCGTACGGAAGCGCAAGGCTTCATGTTGGGTAGTTTGGCACTACAAAGAGGCCTGTGACCTCATGCTACAGTAGTATGACACTACGATGAGGTACCCAGGTGGGGTAAAGCCTCGGCTTTAAGCCATGTCATAGCGGCGTAGCACCGCAAAGAAGCGCAATGCTTCATGCCATGACTCTTTATAAAGAACTCACCTATAGTGTATGGACATAGATATCAGGCCGTCTCTTGAGGGTAAACTTGTAGACGCCCAACATTATACACTGAAACTAGGCTGGCACAAGGCCTTTAATGTGCAGCCAGAAGCACAGTTGATGTCATTATGTGAGTAGGAAGAATTGCAGTTATGGTGCAGAATTTAAGGCTTAGTCCATTCTTGTATCATGTTGTTATTTAACCTATGCGGGAAGATTCAAGTCGTAGCGACATCTCTCCTAATGCATGATGGACACTCACTGTGGGGAACACTCAACCCATATATTAAGATATATGGGGGATTGTTGGTGTTTTTGCCTTTGGACTAGGAAAGATAGTCCCACATCGGCTACACCAAATGGTGAGTATCTCAATATAATGCATTGCTGTAACATCCAGTTTTTCCAGATGAGGGTAATTTTGAAATTTTATATTTTAATTTATTTAATTATGGTATTTAAAATTTTATATGATTTTTATTGATTTTAATCATTTTAAAAACTATTTTAAAACATGACTTATGAATTGGTGTCTTGCTAGTATTTTGTTTATCATTTCTAGATTGAGGGGTATTTTAGTCATTTTTGTAATTTTGGGAATTATTTGGAATTATTATGTATTATTTAGAATCATTAGAATTTATATGATTTTTAGAGATTTTTAGTATAATTGATTTTGGTGTTTTAGTTGACTTTGACTTATGTTGACTTTTGAGACTAACCTAGTGGCTAACCTAGGTCATGACTATGTGATTAGGATATGGAACCCTAGGTTGACTTAAGTTAGTGATAATTAAACCATAGAATTAATTTGGTGGAAATAGGATTTAAATTGTTTAAGGAATGGCTTGTGATTTCACAAGTCATGACTTGTGACTTAAGGCTTAATAGCCCATAGGCCCACACCATGAACCAACCCTAACCCTAATAAGCCCATGGCAGCCACCTAGGGCTATTTTCCCCTATAAATAATCTCTTCATTTAGGGTTCTTGCCTCTTTATTGAGTTTCAACATTTTGAAGAAGAAAAGGTATAGGAATCTTCCTCAAGCCCTAGTTTCTTTATTTTAATTTATTTTTCCCTCTAGTCTTTTGCATTAGTTCCTAATCCAGCTCTATTTCATGTCCATGGAGAGAAATCTCAGGTTTGGACCAATTTGGAGCACTTGACCATCAAGAAGAAAACCCCTTTTTGAAGCTTTTTTATGCAAATTGAACATATAGGTAACTTCCTATTCCTTCCATAGAATTTCGTTTTCTTTGCATGGTTAGGAAGCCCTAGGTGTCCTCTCTCTATTGGTATAGGTTTTGCAAAGTTTTGTGTCCGTATCGGACACGTATCAATGTATCTATATAGGTGTTTGATGAAATGCCACACTCATATTTATTTTTTTATTTTTGAAATGTGTTCGAATGAAATTGTAGTACTAGGTGTAGTATTTGATTTCGTGTCATTGATCTATGATTTTCGTGCTGTGTCGTGTCCACACGGGGACACGAACTTGCTGTTCTAAACGGCGTGCAGTGTCCTGCATCTCAGGGGCTATAACTCCCTGTACACGACACATCTGGACACAAAATTGTGTGTACGTTCCTTAGATGACTGACACGAGCCCCATAAAATTTTGTAGGATTTTATTGATTGATTAAGGAGATATCTGGCCCGTATTGGTCGTACGAGTGCACTGAACCGCACAGAAATTATCACTGACACGCGGTTGGACACAGTCGGACACGTGTCGTGGACACCTCTCAGGGTGTCGTGTGTGTAGCCTGACACATGGGCCACACGTGGGCATGACCACGAGACCCCACGTGTCGTGTGTTGTCACGCCCCAGAACCAGAATACTGGAGAGCGGGGGCAGACATAGCCAGCTACGTATATGAAATGGAATCCATCTCGCTATACGGTCACGGCTGTCTAGATACATGAGGGTTTATCTACAAGCCAACAGTCTCCTATGGTCATGAACAAGCCTAGTGTCTCAATCACAAGCAAGTAAATAAATGTTACACGATGTATGATCATTAAATATACAATAATAAGACGTCCCAAATATTACATATTCAGCTGATCATGAAGCTAGTCGTTACAAAATGTCAGGACTAGCAAGAGTTTAGTCATACATGATCAACCCTAGGATCTGTTAATCATGTTACAGCCCGTAGGCAGACAGTAAGTAAGTGCAATCGAGCTAGACAGGTGCTCATCGGCTAAACGCCTCAAAAGAATATTTTTACAATAGAGTGGGAGAGCCAAAAATAACCCACTCGTTGCCAGGGTTCCGTCTAGTGGCCACCATCTGGTTGGAAGGTCGGTAGATCCTCTGGAGCTGCTCCAAAATCTGGCCATACAAAACCAGCTGGGTCAGACCCCAGAAAGAGCAAGTGCCACAAGGGAAGCTTCACTTAGGAACTAAAACCAGCAATCAGCACAAGATATAAATAAAAGTAAGAACTGAAAATAAAGAAAATACATCAGGATGATATACGACGAGATAACCATGGAACTATTCAGATAACCAGGTTACAACCCGTAAACCAAATAAGGACCGGGGTTGTAACCCTTCGTCTGAACAGAACTTGGAATTCTCACCATTTATCGGTAAAATAAATACAAGCATTCTGGTTATGCAGTAATCAGGAACAAAATCAGGGCAAGACTAGACAGGTTAGACTTCATCCAATCATTTCACGGCCAACAAGAACTACGGCTTGATACTTTAACTAACTAGGGTTATCACAAGCCTAGTTACTAGCAAGATGCAGTGAGAATCTTCCACAGCCACAAGCCCCGCTGTCCATCCAGGTTACCCGGGTTAAAAGATTTAGGGTTGAATTCAGGTGGGTACATCGTCCAGGAAATGCATGTACCCTTAGGTAGCTTGAAGGGTGCAACACATGACAGTGTGCTGGAAATGTGCCCTACTCGACGGCAGGCTACAGATCCCAAGGCGTGCCCAGGTAACGGGATTGCCTGTAGCTGGAAAATCTCGTCATGACTAATGTATTAATCTAGTTATTAGCCTTAGTCTATTTCAATGGGTACTCCTGACCGTGGTACTCAGGAGTCCCCTCCTAGACATGATGCAAGACATGACTGGATTATTTGTACAAGCACAATCGCCTACGGTGTCCAGATTGATTATACAGGTCATGTCATGTCAGGTAGCCGTCGCAACAGCTTATCAAGATATATCATGTCAGGTTTATCATGTCAAGTGTACTAGTCAGGAGTGCGCCACGACGGGCCACTATCAGGTCATGTCAGGTTATTATGTCAGGAGTGCACCACTACGGGTCACTATCACGTCATGCTCAATTATCAATTCCAAACATATCAAATGAATTCATGATTTTCAAGCGGCTGGGGAAGAAGTCGGGTTCATGCGGCTAGGGAGAGATTCATGCGGGTCGGGGGAACTAAGGACCCATGCGGCTCGCAGGAGAGGGATTCTCATGCGGCTGGAATAAATCGAACTCATTCGGCCAAGAGAAGGGCAAGACACATGCGGCCAGGAGGGCAAGGGTAGTCCTGCGGCTGGCGAAAATGAGTCCATGCGGCTCAACCAAGTCGAGCCCCATGCGGCTGGGTCAAGGTGATTGCTTATGCGGCTGGGTCCAACTCATGCGGCCAAGATAAGCTGATGCGGCAGGATAAGGTCCTCAGCCCTATGCGGCTGAACTGACTGGGTCCCATGCGGCCGGGAATACTTGCCGTATGAACTTGTCACACGGTCAAGTCAAGGCAATAGTGCATGCGGTTGGAACTGACTTGCCGCATGAATGTTCATGCGGTCAAGTACACCATGCGGCTCAGGACTGTGCTTCTTCTCCAAATTTCCGAGAAGAAGTACACCATAATCCATGGCTTCCAAGCTGCATAACTCTATCATCCGGAGCCCAAATCCGAACTTCCATAGGTCAAAATGGGGTAGAACGAAATTCTCTGCAACATGGAACCATCAAAACTCGTAAATAACAAGATTAAATAGATCAAAACCAAGAATTCCGAAAATAAAGTAAACTTAGATCTACACGAATCTAGCCATGGAAATTAGAAATGCCAAGTACTAAAGTGTTTTAGAATGTAGTAAAGAAGAGAATGGAGCAATAAAATTAGAGTTCCTCCATGAAGTAAGTTGCACTTGCCTAGACCTCTCTCTTCTCTCTCTGGTAGGTGAAGGGAGTAAATAAAAGAAGAAGAAAAGATTAATGAAGAGAGAGAAGAAGAATAGGTAATAAATATGAGTGGTGGTGGTAGGTAGGGGGTTCACCTTGGTTCATAATGAACCAAGCAAAACCAAGCCAAGCCGAACCAGCCCAAGGAAATAAACCAAGCCAAGAAGGAAAGCTAAGCCAGGAATCAAATAATACAAGATAAAATATGTACACGTATTCCAAATACGTAATACGAACCACACGCATTACATGTGTCGTGTTCTACGGACACGTGCACGTGTGCACGACACTGTGCAACTCTGGGTGCACCCAATGTGTTTGCATCGTGTTAGATACGCATGTGTCGTATTTTCTGGACACGTGAGGACACACAAGACACATGTACACATGCTTTGTTAATTACCCACTCTTGGTTTAGTATATTAATGTGTTTTATTCATTCAAATTTGAATTTCCTCTTGAAACTGATACGTAGTGTTCAGTTTGTGTTCTCTGAGTTTATTTATTTTTAACCCATTTAAATTGATGTTTTTTTTAGTATCATTGTTAATCCTACATGTATATTAGTTCATGATTAGATTGTTTTACATGTTAGATTAGTTTTGATGGGATATTGGGTTCGAAATGGGGGTGTAAGCCAATCGGCTGATACATGCCTGACACTATTTTTTTTTCAGTATTCCTAAACAATTACATTCCTGTTTAGTAATGTTTTCCAACTGTAATTTACTCCTACATAATTGTTAGTTTATGACTAATGCAAATTACTTCGAAATTGACTTGTGGGTTTGTAAATGGGATTTTGGATTTGGTGGTGGTCCTCGAATGACAGTGGATATATTGGTTTTTGCCTGAGAATTGATTTCATTTCCTTTGAAAATTGATTTGATTTCCTAAACGAAACTGCCAATGTTTAAATACCACATTAACTCACATACATGTTTACAGATTTCTGAATAATGATCTAAGTTTGGAGTTTGAGATTTTGGGTTCAAATTCTGGTTTGTAATGTTTGGACTGACATAGCTGATACATGGATTTAGTTTCAGTCTTTATGTGACTATCCTGTTTTGTTGAATTCCAATTGTTTGATTCAATCTATATTCGAATTAGACTTTGAGCTGGGCTAGAATTTGCATGAATGAGAGTTGTTCCTTTCTATTTTAACTGAATTGAATTGATTCAAATTCTATTTCCTGAGATGTTCTTCCCATTTTTACCTAGTGGAATGTTTCATTCATTCCTAACAATGTATGCTCACTATTCTAGTTAACTGTTAATTATCTCCAGATTTCATAATGATTAGTTAACTCAATGAATCCCTGTTTTCTATTAACGATGTACACGGTTGCAATAGGTTGATTCCCAGGTTATACACACAGGTTATTGTCATTCCATGTTTTCCTATTGCCCACATGCACACAGGATATAGTTAGCTAACAACACTGTTTTCCTATTGTCTATTTTTTCTGTACATACACAGGTTATACCATGCCACTGATTTCCTCTAGTGACTCACTGTTTTCCAATTTATGCCATGTATTCACTGTTTTTTTCCTAATGCTACACTGTTTTTGCATTGCACCTGAACACATACATTTTCTAATATGCCCTGTTTTTCCATTTTCCCTCACACACTCAATTATATCAATGTATCACTACATTACCCACTGTTTCCTATTTTCAGGAACCTCACTGTACACAGGTTCTAGCCTCCACTGTTTTCAGGATATCTTGACACCCACACCATGCCCCACACTCTAAGACTCTATTGACATATTTCCTTTTACCTCATGTCACCAACACACTACTCTACAACCCTCTCACACACACACACAGGAATACATGCCATACACCTTTGTATCACACCCACATGTGCACAAACACCCTCACATGTACTCTCATCCACACACACTCATTTCTGCCACCTGAACACACATTTGTTTCACACACATATGTCACATGGCTGTGATTTCCTCCTAATGAATACACTGTTTTCATTTCCTGAAAACTCTAACACTCATCCACACACATTGCATACATAGTTCCTGGCACACACTCTAATCCTAAGAACACATTTGCCTACTCCCATGCATTCTAATGTCCTGTTAACCCCATACACATACAAGTTTGTGCATGAAAACACACTAGCCTACACTCATTTTCCTTACACACATATACCCACTCACATTGCCTTGAGATGTCACCCCCTCTCTATGTACATACAATACATATAGCTAAAGTATGTATGCATGTCTATATGTGTATATCTAAATGTCTAAACTATGTGAATGTGTAAAATGATAGAGTAAAGTGAAAGGGTAAGTTGAAATCAATATAGTATTTTCTATGTAATGTGAGTGTAATGTATATGGCCTAATATTGTTAGCCTAATATAGAGTGCCTAATTGAATGCCTGTATATAATACAACCCATAACCCTTAAATTGAAATGCTAGTTAAATTCAGATTTCATATGTAAACCACCATGCCATGTAACCCTCCTCTGATGATTTCCATGATGAAAATAGATGTAACCTTGTTAACTTGTGCCATGTTCTAGTGTAATCTATAACTAGTGTTTGATTTTCTCCTTTGTTGTGCACCTCCATGTTCACACACACACATAGCAATACATGCGACCCTTTCTCTCTCATTATACAATGTTGATTATAGCTCAATGTGAATGTACTCTTGATGTGTGGCTTGATGTGTTTGGCTTGTATAGCCTTGTGATTGGTGTGTGATTGCTAGACTAGGCTTGGTTAGGCCTAGTGAGACTTGTTAGACTTATTTGGCTTAGGCTTGACCTAGTTTGACCAGTCTAGTTGATTAGAGTTGACCAAGAGTTGACTTTGGTCTAGTTTGACCTAGACAGCATGTAGATGCATAGTAGATTACAATCATCATCCGCTGTATACATCTTGACTTGTGTTGCTCTAACTAGGAGTCAGGTATCTCATCTCGGATAGTACATTTACTTCAGATATTCAGATACGAGGCGAGTACATTCTCTGATCATTTCATATCCTGCTTAGAATTATTTTCTACATTAAATTACTTTACTTGATACTGTCACGTTGGTCACACGGATTAGTACTATATGGATTCCTTCTTGAGATGTTATCTCTTCAGGGAGCATCGGGTACTCTATGTTCTGTGCGTTTCACTTACATGGCGTATCATATGCTTCTTTGGTTCTTTGATCACTTGTGACATATACTCATATGATCACAGAGTCTTCTCTGAATCCTTATCCCATTTATTGGGTCTATCAGAATCCCCATTTATGGGACTACTATGTACCATCCTTCGGGGGCTTATCACCCTTTGGAGGCATATCATCCTTCGGGGGCTTATCACCCTTTGGGGGCATATCACCCTTTGGGGGCATATCACCCTTCGGGGGCTTATCACCCTTTGGGGGCATATCACCCTTCGGGGGCTTATCACCCTTTGGGGGCATATCACCCTTTGGAGGCTTACCACCCTTCGAGGGCTGTTACATAGAATCATAACATAACCTGGTTGGATCCTTGTGTATTAGTTGGGGGTACGGGGGAGTATAAATAGCCATGTGAATAATTCCAAAGTAGAATAGCCATGTACGCCTCTTTAGTATAGCCATGTACAAATCAAGCCGTTCACATGTCGACTTTGTACTCTGAATCACTAGTCACTGGTAGCTCTCTACATATAGTAGATATTTCTATTACAGTTCTTTCTCTGTTTACGTACTGCATTTCCTTCAGTATCTATATCTTACTTTACTGTATGATTATATTTTCTAACCTGCTATGAACTGTTGAGATGTATTGTGCTTGCTCCCGTCCTGACTGGACATGTTAAAATTTTTACAGAGGATGATGAGGAACCCTGCACCCCTTACTTTGGAGCTTGCCTAGAAGACACTCGCGACCTGGACCCCTGGGGAGGTTCAGGCAGCTGCTGAGGACGATACCTTGCATAGTGTAGATAGATAGCTTAGACTGTTCTATCTTTCATGTTTAGCCGTTGTCTTGTTTCAGAGTTGTATATTGTAGAGATGTTGAGACTTGTATTTCATTTCTGTTGTACCTCAGTTGAGGATTCTCTTATCTATTTTATCGTGCCATATTCTATCTCTAGATTGTGATTGAGTTGTACCTCTGTGTTGGCCTCCTTATGGAGAGCATTCATATTATGTTAGTTATAGTTTATGACCTAGAACAGCGTTCTACTGCCGACACTGCGGCGTAGGCTGGGCGTTGTTACGCTCTCGTACCCTCACAGTGGGTACGGGTCGTAACATGTTTTTAGTGGTGGCCCATGCAGGTCGAGTTTATGTAGTGGTATTCGAACTAGAGTATCACTACAGCCTGCAGTAGGATTATGATATTTTTGAGGTACTCAATCACATTAGGAAAAACTCTTAATCAGATTCCTTTTATCCAAATTACTGCTTATTGACTTCCCTTGAATATAAACTGTCCTCATTTGATTTTCGCTTCATTCTCAGAAATTGCTTCTTGTTTTGATCCGTCTTCATGATGGTTATGAAGACACGATCTCATCGTTTCGGTTCGGGGGATACTATCGAGAGGCTGGCCACCTCTCATCCTGTTCATCAGGGCCTCGAGACCGTAGTTTCTGTTGTGCCGACTCAGGTTGGCGTTTCTGCTACATTGGAGGTGCACCTCTATCTGTACAGAAATTTTCTCCCGTCATTTCTGATTTCTCTCAGCAGCGGTGATTCATGCAGCATCAGCAGCGGGAAACTAGCAGGGCGAGCTATCGCCAGGACAGTCAAGGATGCACAGACCATTGGAGATCTTGCTGCAAGTTTCGTTCTTCTTAATTCCATTCTCGAAATTATCTTTTATAACTACCTTGAAATCCGGTTCCATCTGTTCCTTGCTGATTGATTAATTTTGTCATGTTGTTCTTTTGTTATGTTTATTTTCTTCTGAGAAAATCATATGGGCTAGGTCACCTAAATCATGGGATCTAGAATCTTCGATAGTCGTGATAGTTGGCATAGTGAGGACATGTAGTCAGACTTTGGATGTATTTCTCGGGTATGAGAATTTAAGGTTTTTGCCGTCGCATGCGGCAATACGAAAATTTTAAATACCATGAACCTAGAGGTACGTACCTTAGTCAAGGACTCTGTGATTATCGTAGCCCTGCTCACTAGCACGACGAAGATTCTGAGTATCATGATTTTGGACAGACGCATATGATTATCTGACGGTATGTTTGAGATTTTGATTGTGGGGTGTTTGACCTAGAAGGACTACTACCATCTTAATTTCGAGGACAAAATTTTTATAAGGTGGGTAGGATTGTAACACCTAGTTTTTCCAGATGAGGGTAATTTTGAAATTTTGTATTTTAATTTATTTAATTATGGTATTTAAAATTTTATATAATTTTTATTGATTTTAATTATTTTAAAAACTATTTTAAAACATGACTTATGAATTGGTGTCTTGCTAGTGTTTTGTTTATCATTTCTAGATTGAGGGGTATTTTAGTCATTTTTATAATTTTGGGAATTATTTGGAATTATTATGTATTATTTAGAATCATTAGAATTTATATGATTTTTAGAGATTTTTAGTATAATTGATTTTGGTGTTTTAGTTGACTTTGACTTATGTTGACTTTTGAGACTAACCTAGTGGCTAACCTAGGTCATGACTATGTGATTAGGATATGGAACCCTAGGTTGACTTAAGTGAGTGATAATTAAACCATAGAATTAATTTGGTGGAAATAGGATTTAAATTGTTTAAGGAATGGCTTGTGATTTCACAAGTCATGACTTGTGACTTAAGGCTTAATAGCCCATAGGCCCACACCATGAACCAACCCTAACCCTAATAAGCCCATGGCAGCCACCTAGGGCTATTTCCCCCTATAAATAATCTCTTCATTTAGGGTTCTTGCCTCTTTATTGAGTTTCAACATTTTGAAGAAGGAAAGGTATAGGAATCTTCCTCAAGCCCTAGTTTCTTTATTTTAATTTCTTTTTCCCTCTAGTCTTTTGCATTAGTTCCTAATCCAGCTCTATTTCATGTCCATGGAGAGAAATCTCAGGTTTGGACCAATTTGGAGCACTTGACCATCAAGAAGAAAACCCCCTTTTTGAAGCTTTTTCATGCAAATTGAACATATAGGTAACTTCCTATTCCTTCCATAGAATTTCGTTTTCTTTACATGATTAGGAAGCCCTAGGTGTCCTCTCTCTGTTGGTATAGGTTTTGCAAAGTTTTGTGTCCGTTTGGTGTCCGTATCGGACACGTATCAATGTATCTATATAGGTGTTTGATGAAATGCCACACTCATATTTATTTCATTATTTTTGAAATGTGTTCGAATGAAATTGTAGTACTAGGTGTAGTGTTTGATTTTGTGTCATTGATCTATGATTTTCGTGCTGTGTCGTGTCCACACGGGGACACGAACTTGCTGTTCTGAACATCGTACAGTGTCCTGCATCTCGGGGGCTATAACTCCCTGTACACGACACATCTGGACACAAAATTTTGTATGTACGTTCCTTAGATTACTGACACGAGCCCTATAAAATTTCGTTGGATTTTATTGATTGATTAAGGAGATATCTGGCCCGCACTGGTCGTACGAGTGTACTGAACCGCACAGAAATTGTCACTGACACGCGGTTGGACACGGTCGGACACGTGTCGTGGACACCTCTCAGGGTGTCGTGTGTGTAGCCTGACACGTGGGCTATACGTGGGCATGACCACGAGACCCCACGTGTCGTGTGTCGTGTTCTACGGACACGTGCACGTGTGCACGACACTGTGCAACTCTGGGTGCACCCCATGTGTTTGCATCGTGTTAGACACGCCTGTGTCATGTTTCCTGGACACGTGAGGATACACAAGACACATGTACACATGCTTTGTTAATTACCCACTCTTGGTTTAGTATATTAATGTGTTTTATTCATTCGAATTTGAATTTCCTCTTGAAACTGATACGCAGTGTTCAGTTTGTGTTCTCTGAGTTCATTTATTTTT
Source organism: Iris pallida (assembly GCA_029216955.1). Lineage (NCBI taxonomy): Eukaryota > Viridiplantae > Streptophyta > Magnoliopsida > Asparagales > Iridaceae > Iris > Iris pallida. The sequence continues at coordinate 51,063,193 of JANAVB010040619.1, forward strand.
AACCCATTTAAATTGATGTTTTTTTAGTATCATTGTTAATCCTACATGTATGTTAGTTCATGATTAAATTGGTTTTACATGTTAGATTAGTTTTGATGGGATATTGGGTTCGAAATGGGGATGTAAGCCAATCGGCTGATACATGCCTGACACTATTTTTTTCCAGTATTCCTAAACAATTACATTCCTGTTTAGTAATATTTTCCAACTGTAATTTACTCCTACATGATTGTTAGTTTATGACTAATACAAATTACTTCGAAATTGACTTGTGGGTTTGTAAATGGGATTTTGGATTTGGTGGTGGTCCTCGAATGACAGTGGATACATTGGTTTTTGCCTGAGAATTGATTTAATTTCCTTTGAAAATTAATTTGATTTCCTAAACGAAACTGCCAATGTTTAAATACCACATTAACTCACATACATGTTTACAGATTTCTGAATAATGATCTAAGTTTGGAGTTTGAGATTTTGGGTTCAAATTCTGGTTTGTAATGTTTGGACTGAAATAGCTGATACATGGATTTAGTTTCAGTCTTCATGTGACTATCCTGTTTTATTGAATTCCAATTGTTTGATTCAATCTATATTCGAATTAGACTTTGAGCTGGGCTAGAATTTGCATGAATGAGAGTTGTTCCTTTCTATTTTAACTGAATTGAATTGATTCAAATTCTATTTCATGATATGTTCTTTCCATTTTTACCTAGTGGAATGTTTCATTCATTCCTAACAATGTATGCTCACTATTCTAGTTAACTGTCAATTATCTCCAGATTTCATAATGATTAGTTAACTCAATGAATCCCTGTTTTCTATTAACGATGTACACGGTTGCAATAGGTTGATTCCCAGGTTATACACACAGGTTATTGTCATTCCATGTTTTCCTATTGCCCACATGCACACATGATATAGTTAGCTAACAACACTGTTTTCCTATTGTCTATTTTTTCTGTACATACACAGGTTATACCATGCCACTGATTTCCTCTAGTGACTCACTGTTTTCCAGTTTATGCCATGTATTCACTGTTTTTTTCCTAATGCTACACTGTTTTTGCATTGCACCTGAACACATACATTTTCTAATATGCCCTGTTTTCCCATTTTCCCTCACACACTCAATTATATCAATGTATCACTACATTACCCACTGTTTTCTATTTTCAGAAACCTCACTGTACACAGGTTCTAGCCTCTACTGTTTTCAGGATATCTTGACACCCACACCATGCCCCACACTCTAAGACTCTATTGACACATTTTCTTTTACCTCATGTCACCAACACACTACTCTACAACCCTCTCTCTCACACACACACAGGAATATATGCCATACACCTTTGTATCACACCCACATGTGCACAAACACCCTCACATGTACTCTCATCCACACACACTCATTCCTGCCACCTGAACACACATTTGTTTCACACACATATGTCACATGGCTGTGATTTCCCCCTAATGAATACACTGTTTTCATTTCCTGAAAACTCTAACACTCATCCACACACATTGCATACATAGTTTCTGGCACACACTCTAATCCTGAGAACACATTTGCCTACTCCCATGCACTCTAATGTCCTGTTAACCCCATACACACACAAGTTTGTGCATGAAAACACACTAGCCTACACTCATTTCCCTTACACACATACACCCACTCACATTGCCTTGAGATGTCACCCCCTCTCTATGTACATACAATACATATAGCTAAAGTATGTATGCATGTCTATATGTGTATATCTAAATGTCTAAACTATGTGAATGTGTAAAATAATAGAGTAAAATGAAAGGGTAAGTTGAAATCAATATAGTATTTTCTATGTAATGTGAGTGTAATGTATATGGCCTAATATTGTTAGCCTAATATAGAGTGCCTAATTGAATGCCTGTATATAATGCAACCCATAACCCTTAAATTGAAATGCTAGTTAAATTCAGATTTCATATGTAAACCACCATGCCATGTAACCCTCATCTGATGATTTCCATGATGAAAATAGATGTAACCTTGTTAACTTGTGCCATGTTCTAGTGTAATCTATAACTAGTGTTTGATTTTCTCCTTTGTTGTGCACCTCCATGTTCACACACACACATAGCAATACATGCAACCCTTTCTCTCTCATTATACAATATTGATTATAGCTCAATGTGAATGTACTCTTGATGTGTGGCTTGATGTGTTTGGCTTGTATAGCCTTGTGATTGGTGTGTGATTGCTAGACTAGGCTTGGTTAGGCCTAGTGAGACTTGTTAGACTTGTTTGGCTTAGGCTTGACCTAGTTTGACCAGTCTAGTTGACTAGAGTTGACCGAGAGTTGACTTTGGTATAGTTTGACCTAGACAGCATGCAGATGCATAGTAGATTACAATCATCATCCCCTGTATACATCTTGACTTGTGTTGCTCTAACTAGGAGTCAGGTATCTCATCTCGGACAGTACATTTACTTCAGACATTTAGATACGAGGCGAGTACATTCTCTGATCATTTCATATCCTGCTTAGAATTATTTCCTGCATTAAATTACTTTACTTGATACTGTCACGTTGGTCACACGGATTAGTACTATATGGATCCCTTCTTGAGATGTTATCCCTTCAGAGAGCATCGGGTACTCCATGTTCTATGCGTTTCACTTAAATGGCGTATCATATGCTTCTTTGGTTCTTTGATCACTTGTGACATATACTCATATGATCACAGAGTCTTCTCTGAATCCTTATCCCATTTATTGGGTCTATCAGAATTCCCATTTATGGGACTACTATGTACCACCCTTCGGGGCTTATCACCCTTTGGAGGCATATCACCCTTCGGGGGCTTATCACCCTTTGGGGGCATATCACCCTTTGGGGGCTTACCACCCTTCGGGGGCTGTTACATAGAATCATAACATAACCTGGTTGGATCCTTGTGTATTAGTTGGGGGTACGGGGGAGTATAAATAGCCATGTGAACAATTCCAAAGTAGAATAGCCATGTACGCCTCTTTAGTATAGCCATGTACAAATCAAGCCGTTCACATGTCAACTTTGTACTCTGAATCACTAGTCACTGGTAGCTCTCTACTTATAGTAGATATTTCTATTACAGTTCTCTCTTTGTTTACATACTGCATTTCCTTCAGTATCTATATCTTACTTTACTGCATGATTATATTTTCTAACCTGCTATGAACTGTTGAGATGTATTGTGCTCGCTCCCGTCCTGACTGGACCTGTTGAAAATTTTATAGAGGATTATGAGGAACCCTGCACCCCTTACTTTAGAGCTTGCCTAGATGACACTCGCGACCTGGACCCCTGGGGAGGTTCAGGCAGCTGCTGAGGACGATACCTTGCATAGTATAGATAGATAGCTTAGACTGTTCTATCTTTCATGTTTAGCTGTTGTCTTGTTTCAGAGTTGTATATTGTAGAGATGTTGAGACTTGTATTTCATTTCTGTTGTACCTCAGTTGATGATTCTCTTATCTATTTTATCGTGCCATATTCTATCTCTAGATTGTGATTGAGTTGTACCTCTGTGTTGGCCTCCTTATGGAGAGCATTCATATTATGTTAGTTATAGTTCATGACCTAGAACAGCGTTCTACCGCCGACACTGCGGCGTAGGCTGGGCGTTGTTACGCTCTCGTACCCTCACAGTGGGTGCGGGTCGTGACACTTACTTGTGTTGAGGTGTGCACATGAGGTGTAGTGGGGCACAAGTTTGTGCCATGTGGGAGTATTTTCCTAAAAGGAAAAAAGGATTAATTCTAACAAAGATATAAGTTGATTTTTGTTGTGCGGACTCGGACTCGAACATGGACTCCAGGATGTCTCGTGCATGCACGGGAGTGTTCGGGGGCTAGGCATGGACTGGCACACTTCTATGCTAATTATGGGATGATCTAAAATATCAAACTCTATTTTTGAGTATTGGTATTTTAGTCCCACATCGGATAGGAGAAGAGGTGAAGTCTCACTCCACTCTATAAATAGAGCCCCTTGGCCTCCTTTGAAAGATGCACCAAGAAGAGAGTTAAGGGAGTCTGTAAAGTCCAGGAAGCCCGTTCAAGTCTCAAATATTGACTTACGAGCGTTCCAGAAGTTCTTCGTGAACTTGTTGGTTCCTGGAAGCAGATCGTGTTGGGGCGAATCTTGCTTTGAGCAACGGTGATCTTAATCACCCCAGCAAGAACCTTTCCTTTTCTTCTTTCTTCTTTCTTCTCCTTCATCTGAGTTGTAACTCAGTTCTGTCCGTCAGCAACTGCGATTGCGAGGAAGAACGTGAGATTTATTTTCTGATTATTGTTGCTTTTGTAATCAGATTCATATTATAGTGTTCCTATTGGATCTCGAGAATAATCAGAAGGGGAACGTTTGTTTGAACCTCTGATCTCGACATTGAGTCTACCATCTTTGATCAAGCCCCGGGACTAACATGTTATGTGTTTAATAAATAAATTTTTGGATTTTTCTGGAGATGAATTAGGTCCCTGGTTTTGAAGTTGTATGTCTAAAATTAATCCTTGTGTCTGGGCTGTTTATTTTAAATATTTTTTTTTTACCAATTTGTTATTCTTTATTTTATTTTGTATGCATTTATCAATAAACAATGATGATGATGATGTAATATATTGGGTTTTTTGCAGCATGGCAGGGTCAAGCTCCCAAAGAACCACTAAAGATAGTGGTATGGACAATTCTGTCGACCCAGGTAGAGCAGACTATTTACCAAAGGAGGAACTAGATTCTCTTCCAATATTAAAAGCAGTCAACGGGCTTGAGAAAATGTTGGATATAAGGCAGTTTACAAATGCAGGTGAGAAAGTAAATGAAGTGAGCACATATAAGCAGAATTTTGATTCAGATTTAGATGCATATGATGAGGGCAATCTTAGTGAAGGTGGTTTACATGAGGAAATAGTTCAAGACATGCAAGTTCATAGTGATTATCTTAGTGATGAAGATCAGGTACCTAGAAGAAGAATTCATGTAATAGATGGTTAGAACCTGAAGAAGTATGTTGTTCTACATATTCAGATAGGGAGGACTGTTTCTAGTGATGCTGATGAAGAAGATAATATTAGTGGATTGTTGATAGAGTTGGAAAAGATTAATTCGGGAAAGGAGCTTGAAGATTTTGTTAGTAATACCCAAAATCTATATTAGAAGGAAGATGATGAAGAATTGAACCAAAAGAATCAAGAGGCAGCTAAGTGGTGAATAGGCATGGAATGGGGTACTTTCAAGGAATGCATATATTATATTAGGGGCTTAGTTATTAAGAAAGATTTGTAACCAAAAAAAAAACATGAACAACAAAAATTTATGTAAGGATGAAGGCTGTTCATGGAAGGTGTATTGCTCTGTTCTCAATAATGGGCAGACATTCAGGTGCAAGTCTGGGGTTTTCAAACACACATGTAGAGCCATGGGCGGAGCCAACATAGGCCCAGTAGGGACATATGGCCCTACTTAATATATATATATATATATATATATATATATATATATATATATATATATATATATATATATATATATATATATATAATATATATATATATATATATATATATATATATATATATATATATATAATTTGCTCTTAGATATAATGCAGTTGTTTTCTAGTATAACATTCTTCGATTAAAAATATTAAAAAATAGAGTTACTTGTATTTGCCCCATCCACCCCCCAATTGCTAATCATATCTCCACTTTTCCCCCACCCCACCCCCACCCCCAATTTTATTTTAATTAGTATTACCCCCTGTAGAAACCCTAGAGGAGGGGGGGGGGGGGTGAATAGGGTCAAGCTAACTAATCAAGCACTTAGCACAAGCTAATGGGCAATTTAAAAATATAAGTGCAAGAGAAGAAGCAACAACAATACCGACACACGATATATCCTGGTATCCTCCCAAGGGGCACTCCAGTCCTGGAACTCTCTCCGACTTTAATCCACTATTTGAGTAAATAGTTACACATGAGTTTGGATCCGAAGAACTCGCCAACTTCTTACACGAGAGCTTTAGTCCGAAGGCGTCTCCGACTTCAACCGAGAGTTTGGATACGAAGACTGTCCAACTTCAATCGAGAGTTTAGATACGAAGACTCTCCAACTTCAACCGAGAGTTTGGATACAAATACTTTCCAACTTCAATCGAGAGTTTGGATCCGAAGACTCTCCAACTTCAACCTTTTACAATAGGTTTTGATCTCCTTATACAACAAGATGAAGATCTTACTTTTCAACTCAATAACTCTAACACAATTTATGGATGGCAAATAAAAGCTTTGTAGAGTTGTTTGTAGATAGCTTTGGTGGTTTAGAAATTTTTAGGCTCAAAGTATCAACCTTGAATGAAGGGGTTCAAGGCTATTTATAACCAAAGTATTGAAAAGAGCTCAAAGGCAACTTTTCAGTCAACGATCGGTATACCATCGATATGAACCGGTATACCGTCGGAATACCGGTATGGAATTGCAACGACTAGAAATATAGCCGTTGGGATCATTAAATGTTCGAAATCCGACCGTTGGATTTTCAACATTACTAAATCGGTATACCATCGGTATAGATCGGTATTCCGCCGGTATACCGATTTTGTAGACAGAAATTTTCTGTGAACAAAAATCGGTATACCGTCGGTATAGACCGGTATACCGTCGGTATGCCGATTTTCATCCGAAAATGATCCTAGCTAATTTCTATCCTAGCTTTCGATTTTGCCATCCATTTTTTGTGTTTATAATTATTTCTAAGACTCATTACAGACTCCAGATATACTGTAGCAGGTGCAGGCTTCTTCAGAGTCTTAAAATGATGATGGCATGACTTGGCTTCTTTCTTTGATAGGTGCTGGTTTTTTTCCTTGGCGGCAGCTGTCCAAAGATATCCAGTTTGTGAAAACTGAATAGCTTTCGGGGGCTTCGCCCCCGAACCCCCGACGAGGGCCGTTGTCCCTCGACCCCCGTCCGCTGACCGGGCAGCGGAACTGTCACGCCCCGCTCCCAAAATTATGGTGAGCCGGGTACGTAACATCATCCCCAGGCTACGCGACATATGAATACTCCAGTACCCATATTCGCGATTGTCGCCCGTAAGGTTCGTGCATAGGTAAAAGCAGGTCATAAATTTAAATCAGCAATAATCTAAAACTAAGACATTCTAACTAATTGAACATGAACATAACTATTTATACCCAGTACAATTTGAGCCTAACTATAAATAATACAATTATACCTTAAACAAGTAGAGAAAAAGAGTTATTGTTCAAACTTGAACGTCTTCAATGGTATCATCACGTCCTTGATCTCTAGTTGTCCTTAAGTACCTGATAGCGGCTTCACTTGGTACACTGCTACAAAACCTAGTAAACAATACTAGGTCGTTTAGAAACGACAAGCAAGTCCTCGGCCAAAAACGGTTAAGGAAGATATAATAGGAATGAAACATAAAGATTTTCTATTAAGAGAATAGGAATATGCAAATTTACATCGTTATAGTTTTCATTCATTTAAGTAGTATAAACGTCCTTTTTGGCTTTATTTAAAAATGGAGTAATTTCTTCTAGAATGAGATGAATTTGAAGGACTAAAAATTCATCTACCCGAGGTTACTGTCGATGTAGATGTAAAAATTTCTGAGCTTCCCTTAAGCTTATCATAAATTTTGCCTCCCTTGGGCAAAATTGAAATTTGCCTCCCTTGGACAAAATTGAAATGCAATGCAATTTGGAGAACAATCCCTGAATATTCATAAAATAGTTTTCCATCAACAATCCCGTTAACCTGGGATCAGGCTGTGAATTTGGCGGCACGGTGCTTAGTATCCGGCCTGGAGCCTCCCTTGGGCTTAACAATCACCTATTCGATGTTACTGTCGAAGTAGATGTAATAATCTGGAGCCTCCCTTAGGCTTAGTTTGCCTCCCTTGAGCAAACGAAATAAGAGCCTCCCTTGGGCTTAGTTTGCCCCCCTTGAGCAAACGAAAATACGTGAGCTAAGCCTCACAAACTCGATTCGCATGGCCTTACGAACGAGAAAAAAAATTTACTGATCAGCTTTTTAAAATTAATTATGCTATGGGACTATTTAGGGATATCCAGGTTGTTCTCCCCCCGCCCAATGCTTCCTAACTGTTACTAAGAAGGTTTCCCAAATGAATTTAGGCTTTAAAGAATATTTAGATTTTTTTCTTAAAGTCGGAAATTGACTATCTCTTGAAATTTCCAAAAATTTCGGCAGAGTCTCCTTTGTATCGGGTGACTCCAGAAATTCACAAGAGATAAATATATGATATAATTAAAAACCGGGTTCGGTGGAGCAACTCTCAACACCGGAACCACGCAATTATATCTCGGGTTCGCCGACCCCTTCGGTGGAGCAACCCTCAACACCGGACCACGCATTTATAAAGTTATGCAGAATAAATTTGTTTTCTTACCTTAGAAAGCAAGCGACTAGTAAGCATTGCAATTTTAGCTCTCTCTAAACTCATCCAAATTTTCAAGGAAATAAAATTATTAGTGTCACAATCACACATTAAATATTTTAAACTTGTAGTAGTGACTTAATATTATTCTCAATGTATAAATCAAATTATCAAATCCAACTCGTATTTACTTCGTGCCATAATTTAACTTTTGGAAATGCAAGATGAGATGTAATAAGGAAAGTTTATAAGTATGGGGTTACCTCAATACACGAGTACCTTTAAACACCTATTTAGCTAATTGAACATGCTAAGATATGATAATTAAGTACAATAAAAAAAGTGGACAAAATTGAATTAAAAGTAATTTGTCTACTTTTCAAATTTTCACATTCAATGCCAACCCATCTAGTAATATAAAATCCATACAAATTCACCTTACAATGAGCAAGTTTAGTTTCTTAGATTGATCCCAAACTTATAAGAGTCTACGGTGATATATGTTCATAAGTTTAAGTCCATACAATATGTCAAGGTGTAAGTGTATGTATCTATACTTGTAGGTGTAAATACACATACATATTGCTCATGGAATTATATGCCTATATTATTCACAAAATTTTCCAAATTCAAAATGTCCATTCTTGTTGTATCCTAAACCTTGTGTCCAATATATACATGGTTGTGTCCATAGTAGATTTTTACAAATTTTAAGCCTAAATCGTATTACCTTTTTCGTGAAGTTAGATTTATCATGAATTCCAAAGAAATTCAGAACATAAATCATAATATTACAAGGAAATTTAATGGTCAACATGAACAAATTCAAGAGGAGGAAGGAGAGGAATATTATTACAATTCTAATTGTAAGTGACATAAACCAATATGTAGAAAATCAAAAAAATGCTCAAAGGTATTGTATAGGGTTATAATCGGACTATCTCGAGGCTAAAAGGTTCTAATATAAACATGTATGTAGGTTCAAAGTTTATATGTCATGCTGATTTTATATAAAGTGGACCAAAATATTAAATAAAGACTTTAGGGGCCTATACACATACTAGTCAGAACCAGGAAATGAAGACCCATACATATTTGGTCAATTCCCAAATTGACATGATATGTGAACATGTATTTGAACATAACAAAGTTACCCAAGAGATTTAATCAAGTCTATAGCAGTCTTGAAGTTTGATACTAATATCCTCTATGTGTCCGGTAATTCCAAAAATACACTAATTTAACTAGATAGTGGTAAAATATCTCAGATATTTGTATAAAAGAATTTGGACAGAATAGTACATATTGAGGAAATACTTATAAAATATTAATTCCTAAATAACTTTACCTAAACTAGACTAAGGACTTCAAGTTCATGTATAGGTGATGTCAACAACCTTAAATTACATGACAAGTTAGGAATTTGTCGAGTTAAAGATATGTAGACATACAACTTGATTTAAAGGATAAGAATGTGTGCAACTAATAGAAAAATTAGTAACATACATATCAATGCATAAGGAACTATCTTGATGATTAAAAGGGGAAGAAATTTACTAGGCTTATTATCCATTACCCTAGCTTTCACCAACAGACTATACTAGAGAGCACCCTATGGCAAAGTGATATTCCTAATAACAAGGAGCCTACAAGTCAAATAGAATTTAGCAAGTTCTTCACTATTAAACTAACAAGGGTTGGGAAGTCTACATGGAAAGTGTTAGATGGAGTCATTGACACACTTATATTACATTCTTCACAGAGCCTACCTGGAAAACCCTTTATGGAATAAATGGCACGTACTAAATTCATACATGTATCCTATGTTCCATGTCAATTATTATTTTTGTATATATATAAGAACGAAATTAGAATATAAATTTCTAATCTTGGCAAGAGAAGTAATTGTTGATTTGAACAAATTATCTGAGAAAAGGACTGAGGACTTGCCTTGGGTTCTTGAGTTGGACCTAGGATTCCTCCAAACTTCTTCTAAATTAACCCCCTAATGTTGATAATTTTAAATAAATAAATAATTAAAAAAATTATAACCAAATTTATCAAGGATGAATAAAATATTGAAGAAGGAAATTTATACCCAAGATGGAGTTGGGGCTAGGGCTTGGTTCTTCCATTCTTCTTCATCTTCTTCTCTAATTTCTTCTTTCTTTCTTTTTCTTAGAAGAAAAAGGGGGTTTGGGTTTAGGTTTTAATGGTGGTGGTGATGTTAATGAAGATGGAGATGATGGTGTTGGAGGTAGTGATGGAGGTTGGCGGTGAAGGGAGAGGAGATGATGGCGGAAGGTGGTGCGTGGCCGGCGGCCGGTGGCCGGCGGTGCGCCAGCAGCGGCGCGACAGCAGCACAGCAGCGGCAGTGCGCAGTAGCAGCAGAATACAGTAGCAGTAGCGGCAGCAGCAGTAGAGACAGAGAGAGAGAGTGTCGAGAGGGAGAGATGGAGAGAACAGAGAGAGGGAGAGAGAGTTCGAGAGGGTGAGAGAACCGAAAGAGGGAGAGATATATAGATAGGGAGAGAGAGTTCGAGAGGGTGAGAGAGAGAACCGAGAGAGGGAGAAAGAGTTCGAGAGAGAGAACCGAGAGAGAGAGAGAGAGGCGGTGGAGTGAAGGGGTTGCTCCTCTCTTCTTCTTTTTTTCTTCTTCTTTTCAATTAACTAATTAAGAGAGGAAATTACATTTCTATCCTTGACACACATGCATGATGACACATAGATGCATTAGGTGTCCCAGCAATTTAGAAAATTACAAAACAAAATTCTAAGGTCCTATTTACAAATAAAAATATAAATAGTTAAAAAAATTCAACAGTAGGAGAATAATTGTAATTGGATTTATTTTTTGAAAAGTAAATAAATATATATTTATATAATCTCCATACCGTATTTTAGAATACGACTATTACACTCTACCACCTTACAAAAATTTCGTCCTCGAAATTTAAATGTAAATATAAGCTTTTCAAAATCAATTATAGAGAAAATAAAATATTCTACCCACCTTACAGAGATGAAGTGGTAATTTATTAAATAATTAAATGAAATATCTTGCAACATATTTATCAGAAACTTCACGAAAATAAAGACAATTTAAAAATGCTAGAAATCATAAAAGATTCTTGAAATTCCATATAATCATATAAAATTGTCAGATACAATGTTGTTTCAACCTATAACGATCCTTGAATTCACAATCTTATTCCTTATTCTCATTTTCTGGCGTGATATAGTAATCTTGTGCCTCGCCATTGCGCATATGGCTGCAACAAAGATACAATTTCACTATCAAGATTTGCTACCTCTTCCTTAATATCCATAGAATGAGTAGAAATTATGATCTTGAAGTAGCTTTACAGGTCATGATATTCTTAGTAATCCAAAATATATTCAAAAGCAATACTTAATTTCAAGTTCTCCAAATATCATCAACGTTATTTTATCATGGTATCAAACTAATAGATAATATTATAACATAAGATAAACTCATATATCTATATTGTCAAAAACACTATGTCATTTTAAATGACGTTGTTCAGATTCTAAATCGAGTAAAATGAAATCAAAATTCGAATATCAAGTTCAAAAATTCATTATAAAAAATTATGTCTTGATCCCCAAAAATTTATTAAATTCCTGAATCATGTTTCGAGAATATATGCCTCGCCAATTTGGATGGCCAGTCCGAATGGCTGCAACAACTTCTCATTTTACGTTTCATTAGAGAATTTTAGGTCTCAAGACACAACAAGTATTCATTCACATAAATATCATTTACACAAAATCCAATCAAAGCATTCACTTCACAGAAAAGAAAGAAAAAGAATATCAAAAGAGTAAATTGCAATGGGTATTAGATAGAGGGCAATTCTTGAAATAGGGATGCCAGGAAAAGATGTAAATGGAAGAAAAGATTGAGGATATAATTCTATATTTTTATTTAGTAAATGTTAAGTGAAGCAACAAAATTGAAAATTTTGAAGTAGATTGGGTTTGCGAAATAACCAGACCGCAGAAAATTCAACAGATAAAAGAAAATGAGTCGGGACTTAGGCATCGATAGAAGTCTAGAGGGAGTAAGGAATAAGGAATTAGCTTCTTAATATAATATGTATATAATACTCTATACAATAACTATTATGCAAATCCCTAGACAAGTTATTGCTAGTACTTTCCTACCCAGTAATCATTCGAAATATATTTATATCTATACTTACCCCTTCACTATTTCTAACTATGTAATGGTTCAATATATATTTTAACTCCGGGTTTACTAGAGATATCAAGTCCAAGATCCTTAAGGAGTCTTCTAGATTCTTTTACCAGCTCAGACGAGAATACTTGTCCTATTCTCCCTGACTTAATAGGCCTAGAATGATTATTTCAATCCTTATACTACCCATGACCAAGGTAAGGACACCTGATTATATGCACTAACTATAGAAATTTAATTTAGGTAAAGACACTATGAAATACAGTCTAACATAAACAATTATATTTGGTATCTCTGGATATTTCCTAAAACATATCTTAAAGTTTATACCTTTGCCTATAGGGTCTCCCTAAAATCTTGTCCAATATCTTATCTTAGCTTGCATAGGTTTCCATAGAACTTGGCCTATATCCTATCCTTGGGTTGTCAGACATGCACCCTATCCTATTTCCTCTATGCAATGTCTGACCTGCATGGGCCACCACTAAAAGATGTGTTACGCCCCACTCCCAAAATTATGGTGAGCCGGGTACGTAATATCATCTCCAGGCTACGCGACATACGAATACTCCAGTACCCATATTCGCGATTGTCGCCCGTAAGGTTCGTGCATAGGTAAAAGCATGTCATAAATTTAAGTCAGCAATAATCTAAAACTTAGACATTCTAACTAATTGAACATGAACATAACTATTTCTACCCAGTACAATTTGAGCCCAACTATAAATAATACAACTATACCTTAAACAAGTAGAGAAAAAGAATTCTTGTTCTAACTTGAACGTCTTCAATGGTATCATCACGTCCTTGATCTCTAGTTGTCCTTAAGTACCTGATAGCGGCTTCACTTGGTACACTGCTACAAAACCTAGTGAACAATACTAGGTCGTTTAGAAACGACAAGCAAGTCCTCGGCCAAAAACGGTTAAGGAAGATATAATAGGAATGAAACATAAAGATTTTCTATTAAGAGAATAGGAATATGCAAATTTACATCGTTATAGTTTTCATTCATTTAAGTAGTATAAACGTCCTTTTTGGCTTTATTTAAAAATGGAGTAATTTCTTCTAGAATGAGATGAATTTGAAGGACTAAAAATTCATCTACCCGAGGTTACTGTCGATGTAGATGTAAAAATTTCTGAGCTTCCCTTGAGCTTATCATAAATTTTGCCTCCTTTGGGCAAAATTGAAATTTGCCTCCCTTGGACAAAATTGAAATGCAATGCAATTTGGAGAACAATCCCTGAATATTCATAAAATAGTTTTCCATCAACAATCCCGTTAACCTGGGATCAGGCTGTGAATTTGGCGGCACGGTGCTTAGTATCCGGCCTGGAGCCTCCCTTGGGCTTAACAATCACCTATTCGATGTTACTGTCGAAGTAGATGTAATAATCTGGAGCCTCCCTTAGGCTTAGTTTGCCTCCCTTGAGCAAACGAAATAAGAGCCTCCCTTGGGCTTAGTTTGCCTCCCTTGAGCAAACGAAAATACGTGAGCTAAGCCTCACAAACTCGATTCGCATGGCCTTACGAACGAGAAAAAAAATTTACTGATCAGCTTTTTAAAATTAATTATGCTATGGGACTATTTAGGGATATCCAGGTTGTTCTCCCCCGCCCAATGCTTCCTAACTGTTACTAAGAAGGTTTCCCAAATGAATTTAGGCTTTAAAGAATATTTAGATTTTATTCTTAAAGTCGGAAATTGACTCTCTCTTGAAATTTCCAAAAATTTCGACAGAGTCTCCTTTGTATCGGGTGACTCCAGAAATTCATAAGAGATAAATATATGATATAATTAAAAACCGGGTTCGCCGACCCCTTCGGTGGAGCAACTCTCAACACCGGAACCACGTAATTATATCTCGGGTTCGTCGACCCCTTCGGTGGAGCAACCCTCAACACCGGACCACACATTTATAAAGTTATGCAGAATAAATTTGTTTTCTTACCTTAGCAAGCAAGCGACTAGTAAGCATTACAATTTTAGCTCTCTCTAAACTCATCCAAATTTTCAAGGAAATAAAATTATTAGTGTCACAATCACACATTAAATATTTTAAACTTGTAGTAATAACTTAATATTATTCTCAACGTAAATCAAATTATCCAATCCAACTTGTATTTACTTCGTGCCATAATTTAACTTTTGGAAATGCAAGATGAGACGTAATAAGGAAAGTTTATAAGTATGGGGTTACCTCAGTACACGAGTATCTTTAAACACCCATTTAGCTAATTGAACATGCTAAGATATGATAATTAAGTACAATAAAAAAAAGTGGACAAAATTGAATTAAAAGTAATTTGTCTACTTTTCAAATTTTCACATTCAATGCCAACCCATCTAGTAATATAAAATCCATACAAATTCACCTTATAATGAGCAAGTTTAGTTTCTTAGATTGATACCAAACTTATAAGAGTCTACAGTGATATATGTTTATAAGTTTAAGTCCATACAATATGTTAAGGTGTAAGTGTATGTATCTATACTTGTAGGTGTAAATGCACATACATATTACTCATGGAATTATATGCCTATATTATTCACAAAATTTTCCGAATTCAAAGTGTCCATTCTTGTTGTATCCTAAACTTTGTGTCCAATATATACATGGTTGTGTCCATAGTAGATTTCTACCAAATTTTAAGCCTAAATCGTATTACGTTTTTCATAAAGTTGGATTTATCATGAATTCCAAAGAAATTCAGAACATAAATCATAATATTACAAGGAAATTAAATGGTCAACATGAACAAATTCAAGAGGAGGAAGGAGAGGAATATTATTACAATTCTAATTGTAAGTGACATAAACCAATATGTAGAAAATAAAAAAAAAATGCTCAAAGGTATTGTATAGGGTTATAATCGGACTATCTCCAGGCTAACAGGTTCTGATATAAACATGTATGTAGGTGCAAAGTTCATATGTCATGCTGATTTTATATAAAGTGGACCAAAATATTAAATAAAGACTTTAGGGGCCTATACACATATTAGTCAGAACCAGGAAATGAAGGCCCATACATATTTGGTCATTTCCCAAATTGACATGATATGTGAACATGTATTTGAACATAACAAAGTTACCCAAGAGATTTAATCAAGTCTATAGCAGTCTTGAAGCTTGATACTAATATCCTCTATGTGTCCGGTAATTCCAAAAATACACTAATTTAACTAGATAGTGGTAAAATATCTCAGATATTTGTATAAAAGAATTTGGACAGAATTATACATAATGAGGAAATACTTATAAAATATTAATTCCTAAATAACTTTACCTAAACTAGACTAAGGACTTCAAGTTCATATATAGGTGATGTCAACAACCTTAAATTACAAAGCAAGTTAGGAATTTGTTGAGTTAAAGATATGTAGACATACAACTTGATTTAAAGGATAAGAATGTGTGCAACTAATAGAAAAATTAGTAACAGACATATCAATGCATAAGGAACTATCTTGATGATTAAAAGGGGAAGAAATTTACTAGGCTTATTATCCATTACCCTAGCTTTCACCAACAGACTATACTAGAGAGCACCCTATGGCAAAGTGATATTCCTAATAACAAGGAGCCTACAAGTCAAATAGAATTTATCAAGTTCTTCACTATTAAACTAACAAGGGTTGGGAAGTCTACATGGAAAGTGTTAGATGGAGTCATTGACACACTTATATTACATTTTTCACAGAGCCTACCTGGAAAACCCTTTATGGAATAAATGGCACGTACTAAATTCGTACATGTATCCTATGTTCCATGTCAATTTTTTTTATATATAAGAACGAAATTAGAATATAAATTTCTAATCTTGGCAAGAGAAGTAATTGTTGATTTGAACAAATTATCTGAGAAAAGGAATGAGGACTTGACTTGGGTTCTTGAGTTGGACCTAGGATTCCTCCAAACTTCTTCTAAATTACCCCCCTAATATTGATAATTTTAAATAAATAAATAATTACAGAAAATTATAACCAAATTTATCAAGGATGAACAAAATATTGAAGAAGGAAATTTACACCCAAGATGGAGTTGGGGCTATGGCTTGGTTCTTCCATTCTTCTTCATCTTCATCTCAAATTTCTTCTTTCTTTCTTTTTCTTAGAAGAAAAAGGGGGTTTGGGTTTAGGTTTTAATGGTGGTGGTGATGTTGATGAAGATAGAGATGGAGATGATGGTGTTGGAGGTAGTGATGGAGGTTGGCGGTGAAGGAAGAGGAGATGATGGTGGAGGGTGGTGCGTGGCCGGCGGCCGGTGGCCGACGGTGCACCAGCGGTGGCACGGCAGCAGCACAGCAGCGGTAGCGCACAGTAGCAGCAGAACGCAGTAGCAGTAGCAGCAGCAGCAGTAGAGAGAGAGAGAGAGAGAGAGAGTGTCGAGAGGGAGAGATGGAGAGAACAGAGAGAGGGAGAGAGAGTTCGAGAGGGTGAGAGAACCGAAAGAGGGTGTAAGCCCCATGAATTTAGGGCTTATTTTTAATTTTATAAATCAATTATTTTGAATAAATATTGTTATTTGATTATTATTTTATTTTATATTCTTTTTTGTGACCTTGACTTCTGGAGCGTCAGGGATGCCTATCTCTGGAAACCCTCTTCATCAGTGAGTAGTAGACAAGATTACCTTCATATTGATATATCATGTCCCACCCAAACTTGTTCTCTTGTACTCTTTTTGCTTCACACAACTTTGGGTCAATTTAGATCATTTGATTATTAAATAATTATTAATTGATTTTCCCACTTTTATCTTTGACCATCATATGCATGTTACCGTGAGTTTTAAATTAGGAGCACAATGCTAGTCATTTTCTTGAAACCAACTTCTCATGCATGACCTACTCGAGACACCCTACATCCATAACCTTCGTGTCCAACTCAGACACACCATCTTGTGCTTCATTTGCTTCGCACAACTTTTGGGTCAATTTAGGCCAATTAATTATCCACCGTAAAATGTGACATGACTTCCAATTTAATTTCGGGACCAGACATCGACCCAACCTAGTCGACCCAAAATATGGACATGGCCCACATGATGCCTACTACCCACATGATACTTGTGTCCCATTTATTTGAGCTCTCACATCAATCCTAGCCCTTAGATTTTATACATCAACATCACCACCCCCATTCTCACATAGCAGCCAACACTCACTCCCACATCCCTCGGTCGGCCCTAGCTTTTAGAGAATCACTTTTCTCTCTCTTTCCCTCTCATTTTTCTCACTTTCTCTCTCTTTCTTAATATTTTCACTCACAGCACATTCTCTCTCTTTCATTTCAACAATCAACCACTCCTTCACCATTCTCTCATCCTCCTTCCATGGCAGCCATACACCACCCCGAACTCTCCTCCTTCCTCCTCCTCCTCCCGTGCACTACACCACTACCATCACCATCATCTTCTCCTCCTCCTCACTTCACCATCTCCACCACCATCCCTAGCCATCACCATTAACATCATCATACACCATTACCACCTCCACCCGAACCTCCTCTCTTCGTCTCTCCCTTGCCGCTGCATGGCCACCCCGCCGCCGTGCAGTCGTACGTAGTAGCAGTAGCAGCAGCTACTGCATGGAGCAGCAGCAGTTGCTGTACCAGCATGCAGCAGCGACCGTCGGTTGCAACAGCAGCAACGGTGCCGCCGCGGCCGTCGCCGTCGTCGGCGAGCTCCTCCAGGCTGCGTGTGGGCCGGGTGTACCTTCCCGTAGCAGACACCATCCTCCGGGATGCGCCATCTAGGCTATTTATGCATTTCGCACAAAATCCCGTCGTGACGCGCTCGGATCAGATCCAGAATGTACGCTTCGAAGCAGCAACTTTGTACACATTTTTCGAAAAATTCAACCGTTGGATCGACGATTTCTTTGCTCCATCATAATTTTGGTACATCCATTTTCACTTCCCTCAAGTTTTGTCCGTTAATTTTATCGTTTGATACATCAAAACCGGCCACCAAGTTGACGCTTTAAATTGTGTTATTTTTGGACAGTTTTGTGGAGCCAACTTCGTCGGTTCGTATCTCCTCTATTGCAGCTCCGTCTGGCATGCTACTAGTTCCTATACGCAGCTGGTATAACCCTCTTACTACCTCTTAAATTTCATTTCATTGTGAGCACGTTTGGTTGGTCGAATTCGATGCCAAAGTTGGTCGTCCGAATTCTTAATTTTACACTTGTAAAATTCTATTTTTGAACCCGGGACTCCAGATTCAATTTCTGACACCACCAGTAGACTCGTGGCATTATTCTGGCACATTTTCATATAAAGTTTGTTTAGTTTGGAGGATGTGGGCCCTGACACGTATTTCGGTACAACGTGGGCCCCACGGTCGGGGTCAACGAGACTTTTTGAGATCGGCTCCTCGGAATCCAATTCCGGATATACCGTTGAGTTCGTATCGTCATTTTGGACTCGTTGACATATAATTTTCTGAGTTTTGTGGACATTAATTCTGACACACATTTTCGTGCAAATCAGATTCCAATATCCGGGTCAACGGGCCATTTCGAGATCGTCTCATCGGAATCCAATTCTGGATATACCGTTGAGTTCGTATCGTCATTCTGGATTCGTAGACATATATTTTGCTAGATTTTGATGGCTTATATCTGTAGAAATATGAAAAATATGGTGTTCATGCGGATTACAAATTGTCGCATAGGTACTTCGGGCCAAACAGGCCCGCATGAAGGAAAGTTGCCCAAAAGCTGACAAGTTCTGGCAAAACATGACAGTTCTGACACTTCGACAAGAAAGATAAGACATGAGATGTCGCCCAAAAGCAGGGTTCGTACGCCTCCATGCGGCCAAAAAAGTGTCATCCAAGCCGCATGAACCTCATGCGGCCCAGCTTATGCGGCCCCAAAATTTCCAGAACTACAGGCAGCCGGGAGTAACTGTGGTCCAGGCCGCATGCATGAGTCTCATGCGACCCTGCATGATCGAAGACTGAGAATGCTATACGCAACGGGACACGTGGCAATCTGACAAATTTCTCAACTACCAGATTTGCTGTAACAAAATCCCAACAAACCGACATATGGCAGCCCAAGAGCGGGTCTTCGCGTGCTAACCAGCCACGTGGCCGCAAGCCATCTATGCGTGTCACGCCCCAGAACCAGAATATTGGAGAGCGGGGGAATGACTCAGCCAGCTACGTATTACGAGTAGATGAATACCGTATAATACGATCAATGCTGTCTAACCAGACGAGGGGTGCATACTACATAAAAGTCTCACTATGGTCATTTCGCATCTATTGTCTCAATCATTCAAATAAGAAACAGTAATACAGAACATGTAAGATAAAGCAGTAAGGCGTCCAAAACGCTCAGTCAAAATGTTCTGGAAATCTGGCTTTACAAAATATAGCAGATAGTATAGTAAGGTATACACAATTGTTATCAGCTGCAGTCTGACTTTAGTTACAATTATGCAAAAGTAAGTGCAAGACAATCCGACTAACATGACGGTGCCAAATGGCTAAGTATAAAGTAAATAACAAAACGAGCGGTGAAGTAAGGAAACCCACTCGAGTCCTCCTGCGATCATCCCTCTAGTATTGACCATCTTGGAGGTAGAAGTAAGCTGGATCCTCGGGGACCGGCTCTAAATCTTGCCATGCAAAACCAGAGAGGTTAGACCTCTAATAGCAAGTACCACAAGAAAGGACGATATGAAGGATTAAACCAGTAAGTAAGAAAATGTGATAATAGATCTCTGCTATCTACTAGGATTCACATAACATCACGACACTTCGAACCAACCTCCCAACCAAACAAGGACAGAAGTTGGCCCGTCATGTCCTGACATTCTGATCATCTCAGTTAGGCAACAGAGTAGATACAGTACACAAACAAATCATCTTGAACGGCCAATCAATTCCTACGGCTAGCTATTGTGAGTCCCAAGTTATCCTGGAATTATGCAAAAATAGGGATTCCTCAGTTCTTACTATGTGCGAGCAAGGCTAGTCTATCCAGTCAATCAATTGCGTCAATCATGTAGTTAGACGAGTCCCAGTGGGACGCCCGTCGTTATAACATGTACAATAATATAAGCAGATACTGTTCCCGGCCCGTGTGACAGATTTACAATATCTGTGGGAACCAGCCGGCCCGTCGGGCACTTAATAGTCCCAAGGGGGCTGCCATGTAAGAACTCGGGAATCCATTCTCTCCATGCCATTGTTATTTTATTTGACTTAATGGTCTCTACGTTGAGTGAAGTTCCATGCCGTGGATCATGGTCATTCAATGAGTACTTTTGTATGGGGTACGATATGCGCAACTCTACAACGATACCTGTGCGACTAGGTTGTAGGTCTTACATAGCGTGATGCAACAATCAAATTACCCACGGAATAATCATGCCTTGACCATAAAGTACACATGCTGTCTTTGTAAGATAAATAGATAATTAAATAATAAATAATTACTTTGAAGCCTGCATCTGCCTGTATGCCAATATTCGGGATCGGCTAATCGAGTATAATAGTTCATTACATGAACGTGTCTCATTTATTTCATTCAATAAGACGACTAGCCAGTCTCTTAGTTCCAACTAGGAACGCATGATCAATATTAGTCAATGTCACAATCATTTTCAATGGTGACAAGGCATGAAAGTCATTTAGTATTACATAGGTCGAGTCTACAACTCTCAAGGTTAAGTTCTAGTCGTACTGGGTATCCATGGATCAATCAGGACACAAGGCGCATTCCACATAACAATCCATTTTAAAAAATTTAACATAACATGATTTATCAAGAAATTTACGCAAAAGGCTTAAGGATATAATAGAAGAATTATCGTGCCATCATTATTTTATTATAGGACAAACAAAACACCCAGATCAAGAAGTCACGCCAAGTCTAGCTGGAGTGAGCGTGGAAAATAGGCGTGAACAGTAAGCGTGAAAAGTAATACACGCTGGCAAGCGTGAGCGTGAAAAGTCACGCAAGCAAGCACGGCGTGAGCGTGAAGGGAAAATCCACGCACGCACAAGTGAGCATGAAAAAATGATAAGAAATTCACGCACGCACTCAAGGACGTGTGCGTGACTAAAAATCCACGCACTCATGGATGTGTGCGTGACTAAAAATACACGCAGACATGGATGTGTGCGTGACTAAAAATACACGCAGACTCGGATGTGTACGTGACTAAAAATACACGCAGACTCGTGAGAACGTGAGCGTGACTAGAAATACACGCACGTTCATGAGAACGTGAGCGTGACTGAAAATACACGCACGCTCATGAGAACGTGAGCGTGAATGAAAATACACGCACGCTCATGAGAACGTGAGCGTGACTGAAAATACACGCATGCTCATGAGAACGTGAGCGTGACTGAAAATACACGCACGCTCATGAGAACATGAGCATGACTGAAAATACACGCACGCTCATGAGAACGTGAGCGTGACTGAAAATACACGCTAACATGTAAGAACATGAGCGTGTCTCAAAATCCACGCAGCCACGTAAGAACGTGTGCGTGACTAAGCCTTCGTCCCAAGCCAGAAGATGGAGTTTCCAGCCAGAAACACGCTAAGTTGGGAGATCCAACCCATGAATAACCGAAAATATAGCAACTCAGATCTAGGAAAAACCAGCCATAGAAATCAAAAATGCTAAGAACTAATCTCTCTTGGAATCCCAAGAAGAAGACAAATGAACCATAAAAACATGGTTCTCAAGTAGAAGCAAGTTTGCACTTGCCTTCTGCTGCTGCTGCTAGTAGATGGAGAAGTGATGAGAGAAAGAAGAAGAAGTAATGGTGAGAATGAGTAATGAGGAGAGAGAATGGAGAGGGTGGCTTTAAATAGGGGGAGTGGTGGTAGGTGGGAGCTAATGGGCCGGGTTGTGGGGGTTCGGCCAAGGCCAACCCGAAAGCAAACAGGGGGGTTAAAAACAGAAAATAAAATACAGACAATAAAATGCAGATAATTAATTAACATGAAATTAAAGAGCAGATAATTAACATGAACTTATAGGAATTTAAATACAGAATAATACATGATAAATACTAAATAAATATACATGAATTGTATATGTATAAAAATACGCATTCTGGAAACGGGGAGTGACAATGCGGCTCAAAATCCATCGTATTATAAATAGCAGGGTGCCACACCCCTGCAAAAGGCTGGCAACCTTCAAGAAAAAAAAATATCTTCACGAGCTAGAGACTGCATCAGATAGTCCACGGAGTAAGGTAAAGTTGATAGCACTTTCCCGAGCCTCCACCGTTACCCCCCAGAATCAAAATTAAACAATTGTACTTAAATTGTTTCCTAGGCTTTCTTTCTAGGCCCTTTCTTTGTACAAGCGAGTTTGCAATCAATTCCAGTGTTCTGTAATACCTGTTGTTGATTTTTATGGCAAATACGATGGCGACTCTGCTGGGGACATCCTTCTCTTCCGATGAGAAGTTGGTGACACAATCTGACGTGTCTAAGCTCGGCTCTACACAGCAGATGCTTGTGGTCCGCTTCGACCAACAAGCCTTTAAAGAATTACTCTCTGAAGGGAGCGCCAGCCCGTCTCAGAAGCGAACCAACCCGAAGAGGACTCGCAAGACATCGGTGCACAAAACTGTTGCCCTCAACCAAGTTCTCGAAGAAGCTCTTTCTGCAGCCCAAGACGGTGACCAGAACTCTCCTGTGGCTCTGTTTTCGACCGCAGAGAACCCCGCTGTCCCCAAATCCAGCAGAAAAAAATACTACGTTGCTGAGTTTTTAGGGGCATAAGGGAACTCCATGCGCACAAAGAGGAGGCCACAGAGTGGAGATAGGCAGTCTACCCATGCAACAACCAACTCTGGCCGCAGGCAGATAACTCATGCGGCAGCCAACTCTCGCCACAGAAAGATGATCCATGCGGCAGCCAGCTCTAGCCGCAAGAATATGGTCCATGCGACGACCAATCCTGCGTACAGACAGGACGTCTCATACGACCCTGCCAGAAGCTCTGTGTTCGAAGGCCTCTCATACAGGCCCTATACTATATGACCCACTAAAGATGCGGGATGTATCAGTCTGGACTCTTTTTACTATGCGCCTTTGGGCGCTAAGTCAAAAAGGTCTAGGGCAGTGCGGGCTCAACCAGCCCAGTCAACTGTCCAAGTTGCTGACTGTCAGTGGACCCCGTTAACTGTTACACGGGCTCCTGATGGAAAGTTGTACAGAACCACCCGCGTCCAGTCCCCCAGGGCAAATAGACATGGTGGGTCTTTAAAGTCTCCCTCTAAAGATCCAGAGCAAGTGTGTTTACTAGCCACGGATCAGGGAGCAAATATGATGCCTAGGCACTCGTGCGCTCGGGATCCCTGAGTTCACAAGTTTGGTACGAAGGCAGAGCAGCTTCCTACCGACTTACGTAACGTGATTACTCACAAGCACAAGACGGCAGCATTAGCATGCAATGAGTCCCTCTCGGGGCGTCGTTGCACTCAAGTCATCATCAACGGCTGCTGTAACAAATCAGCAGCACCTGAAGATCGACAGTCAGTTTTCCAGTGACTGCAGCAGCCAGCACCTGTCCGACAAGTACAAATCCCAAGGGACGAAGAGTTTCCTTTCGCCTCCTGTAATTCAACTCAAAAATTTCCTCCTAGCAAGGAAGGAAAGAAGACAGGCTCTTCCAGCCCGGCCATCTCAGCCAGTATTGCAAGGAGACCCTCATCTGGGGGGTTTCCATCAACCACAGGAGGTGTCTATTTAGGCACTCGATCCAAGAAGAAGCTTCCGGCACCTGGGGGTGCGTCTTCAGCCTCCTTGAGAGTAGATAAAGCTGGGGGTAGCAGCCCCCTCAATGTATGCGACAATCCGGTATACCAAGAACACATGCAGGGGTTGAGATCCCCTAGAACTCTGTAACAGAATCAGATTTCCCTGAGGGCCACCACCCTCGCCAAGACGATGCGGCTTCCTGCACAGAGGGTAGCACCCCTTCCGAGTCAGAGGAAGATGATATTCTGATATTCTCTGACGATTTCTTTATACAAGGGTATGGCACCGAGATTACCTCTGCCACAATCCCTTCCACCTCTACCCACGTCAGGACAGTCTTTATGGATGACGATGATCATGAAGCACCTTCTGAATGACAACGGCTAGAAGTATTGGAAGCCATGCTCTTGTCGTTGGTTAAGTCCGTGGAAGAGATCAAAGCCGCCTTGCCAGCTCAACCAGCAAGGACGCCCGGACAAACAAGCTTGGGGCCCGCAGTCAACGCGGACTCCAACACGACCGCCCCTCCTTTGGGTGATGATCCCGTAGCACCATCTGTTCCTTCAGCTATAGATGAAGCCAAGGAGGCTAGGAGGGAAGTCCAAGAGCTCCGAGCAATGTTCAATGCCCGAGACTCCTCTCGGGATCTCAGAATACGGCAGCCATATCCCGTTGTATGGAGGGATGTACCTTTTCCACCACGGTACAAGCCGTTCCATATCAATTCTTATGATGGAAAGACCTCTGCTAGTCGGTACATGACTTACTTTGAAGTCACCACCGACCACTTGTCGCATAGTGACGCCATCCTTACGTGATTATTCATCGGAGCATTGGAGGGGATCGCGTTCGACTGGTACCGCAACCTCCCCGACAACTGTATCCATTCTTTTGACAGCTTCAAGCACATGTTCCTGGAGAGATTCTACAAGGTGGGGCATGATGTGACGATGTCATCTCTCATGGACGTTGTCCAGGGAGAGAGGGAGCTAACAAGGAACTATATCGAGCAATTCTGCCAAACCGCGATGAGATTGCCTCAGGGCAATCCTGAGAGCTCCCTGATTGAAATCTGCCAGAAGAAGCTGCTCCCTGCAATTAGCCCTGGATGGGTGAGGATCAGTTCAAGGATTGGACGACCTTCATCATAAGTGCTACCAACGTAGAGGCAAAATTGAAAAAGGCCCGCCAGCTGGGGTTACACTTCCCAGACGGAGAAGATAAGGGCAGACGTCCTAGTCCTACTTCCAGTAACAACAACAGTGGCGCCACCACCAACCGGGACAATAAGGGCAAACAGGCCATGGTCACTGATACGACTCAGAAGTCTGAACAAAAACAGGCGAAAGGTCAATGGCCCAAGATCAACTACTCATTCGAAGATAGTCATGTCAAACCTATCTTCGATATGCTCTTGCAAGGGGGTAGGATCCAACTCCCTCCACCAAGGCACGAGCCCCGAGCAGCAAAAATAGAGGACCCAAAGTACTGTCACTTCTACCTCTATGTTTATCATGCCACCCAGGATTGCTTCCAATTGAAGCGGTACATCTAGAGTCTTATCGACTCCAAAGCTCTGTCGATAGACTTTGAAGAGGTTACTGTGGCAGCGAACATGGTATCTCTTCAGTTCGACGACTTCCCTCCGACAAGTACTCTAGACGGGGTAATACCTGTCCTCCGGGCAACGATGGAGGTTACTAATCTTCTACCCGCCCGGAGCCAGACATATGGATTGGTACCCCTCACCACATCGCAATGAGAGATCATGTAGGTGCATCCAGACTTGGTGCTCAAAGTTACCCAGGGGTGTCATCTCCTACCAACAAGAAGAAGGGCAGGAAGTTTAAAGCCTGCCATACAATTTCAGTTGAAACTGAAGAAGCTGCAGATGTTGTTACCCGGTCTGGAGCATAAGTCCAGCCCGCACGGGATAGTCCAGCCGAAGATCCTCAGCTAGCAACGTTGCCTCCCCTCGATGTTCCAAGGCCATCTCAGCCTCCACTGGCGGACAAATCTAAGACAAAGAAAACCCGCTTCGATAGGCCACTCCACAAGGATGTACCTCAGGGACTAGAGAGACCTTACAACTTCGACATATTAGCACAATTGGCTAATACGCCAGCAAAGTTGTCGCTATATGAGCTCCTAAGGCTCTCCAAGGATCTTCGTGTCGCATTAAGCTAAGCACTCCAGAATGCTGATGCCTGCTTAGCTCAGGTCAAGCCTCCAGGGGAAGACCCGCCAGCAGATCTACAGGACGGCGATAGCACAGATGCAATACCCAACATCGTATTTACTCCGCAGGACATGTTGATTAAGACTAACTTACATGATCGCCCCTTATACTACACTGGTTACATAGGCGACATCAAGGTGGATAGGATGCATATCGACCCGGGATCGTCAATAAGCATCATCCTGAAAATCCTGCTCCAACTTTTTGGCATCCCTATGCACAGGCTAGCAGCAACCAACACTGCCATTAGCGGGTTTAACTCAGGAAGAAGCTATCCCCTAGGGAAGATCCGGTTGAAGTGCCAGATTGGTGACCTGAGGACGGAAGTTACCTGCTACGTCATAGATGCAGACACCTCCTACAACATCCTCCTGGGACGTCCGTGGATACATGACTACATGATCGTACCATCCACCCTTCACCAGTGTTTCAAATATGTCAGTAAATACGGTTTCGTGAAGACCACATTTGTCGACATTGATCCCTTCAAAGGGGTTGAATCTTATTATCGTCGGAGGCTTATCTATATGACGAATCCAGGAAACACATAACGGACGAGCCGGAGGCCATCGCAGGGCCAGAGGAACCCTTGAGAATCCGTCTCCAACCCCGCAAACCGGGCAGGGCCGTACCCCTTGTACAACCTTACATAAAGATGTGTACGATTCTCCTGTCACACCTGTACAGTCAGAACCAATGGTCATCCGTCTCTCGAGATCCAGTCAGAAGCCAAAACCTGTTATAAGACCAATGGTGATCCGACTGCCAAAGTCCAATCAAAGACAACAGGAAGATGCGAAGCCCTCGGTAACACCGATGGTAATTCGATTGCCAAAATCTGCTCCGAGGCGACTAGAAGACACAAAATCCCTTGTCGAACCGATGGTCATCCGTCTTCCCAAGACGAGCCAGCAGCCAAATATTGATCCAACACTCCCAGGTAGGTCAATGCCTCAAGCAGAACCCTTAGTGGTCAAGTACCCAAGATAGCGGCCCAAACTCTAAGCTCGCAGGGGGTAGCCAAGGAAGACGGAGAACTCGCCAAATATGTGGTTACACAGGCAGATAGCCCCTCTCCTGATGATGTAATCCCGGTGGACAAAATTCCTTATTTTATTAATAAGAGGATGCCGTTAGACTATTCTGAGTATGATAAGCCTAATCTAACGTATGCCGCACGGGACTGTCTAGACGTTAGCCTACACACACAGGTGAAAACCGTCCATACCCCGAATCGACTTGCTCCCATAAAAGGTGCTTACTTTCCTGTCTCAGACAGAAGAGGATAGGATCACACAATCATCTTTGGCCAAAAAGAAGGTCCTCAATCTTTCACGCCACAAGAGTCAGACCTCGGACCCGAAGCTGGAAGACTACCGCTCTACTTATATAGTCCTCAAGCCAAGTACTTCATGCAAAAGCAGGGGTATGACATGGAGGCTACTCCGGATCTAAATTATAGCAGTGGTCGATGATTGTCTCTACAGCCGCCGACACCGGTAGGGAAGCCTCAAGATCATTATCACAAATCCAGACGTGGCCTCGGGTATGTTACTCCACCTACAATGCCAGAAAGTTTCGATGAAGAATGTGAGTGGCACTCCCATTCGTCCGAGTCACCCATTTACGACTCCGATAGCAGTATTGGAGATATATTCAGACAAATATTATCTGCCAATATAACATCCGCTGATGTCGAAGAAGAAGACGAAGACCTACTTGAACCTCTTGAGTTGGAGCCGTGGGTCCAACAACTAGATGCACAATAGGAGAAATGCTTCGAACTTCGTGATCCTCCTACTGAAGATGAGGTTATGCAAGTTAACCTCGACAACGAATCCTCTACTAAGCCAATCTTAGTTAAAAGTCTGACAGATGACGAGCGGGAGTCGTTGTTACAACTCATCAGAGAATATATCGATGTCTTTGCTTGGAGCTATAAAGACATGCCAGGGCTGAACCCCGAGATTGCACTCCATAAGCTCAACATCTATCCAGACGCAAAACCAGTCAAGCAACAACAGCAGCGATTTCGTCCAGATATCATAAATTCTATCGAGGCAGAAGTGAACAAGCATATAGCTAGCGGTTTCATCCGTAAAGAGCAACACCCAGATTGGGTAGCCAATGTAGTGCCAGTCATCAAAAAGAACAGAAAAATCTGAATCTGCATCGATTTTTGCAGTCTGAATGCGGCATGCCTTAAGGATGAATTCCCTCTTCCGATCACTGATATAATGATTGATAATATGTGCGGCTTCAAGCGCATGTCCTTTATGGATGGCTATTCGGGATACAATCAAATCAAAATGGCTTCTGATGACGAGAAGCATACATCATTCCGAACGTCGATCGACGTATATTGTTATACGGTCATGCCCTTTAGCTTGAAGAACGCTAGTGCAACATATCAACGGGCCATGAGTGTCATCTTCAGAGATCATTTGTGCAAGACGGTGGAGTGTTACATACACGACATCGCCGTCAAGAGCCACTCCAAAAATGATCATTTACATGACTTGAGAATAGTGTTCGACCTCATGCAGGCACACAACCTGAAGATGAATCCTACCAAGTCCTTTCTGGGGGTGTCCAGTAGAAAGTTCTTGGGCTTTGTCATTACTTGTCGGGGCATTCACATAGATCCTGACAAAACAAAAGCAATCCTGGAGTTGAACCCACCAAAGAACCTCCGCGAACTCCGCGGCCTTCAGGGAAGACTAGCCTATATCAGGAGGTTTATATCTAACCTCTCGGGGCGATGCCAACCCTTCACTCAACTCATGAGGAAGGGTGTCTCTTTTGTATGGAACGAGGAATGTCAACGTGCCTTTGAGGATATTAAGGAGTACCTGATGAATCCGCCAGTTCTGGTAGCCCCGATCGCCGGAAAGCCCTTTCTGCTCTATGTACGGGCGATGGAACAGTCCCTCGGAGCTCTGCTAGCCCAGAATAATGACGCGGGACATGAACAAGCTATTTACTATCTCAGCCCGATGATGGTAGGACCTGAACATAGGTACACTGTCGTAGAGAAGGAGTGCCTTGCCCTAGTGTTTGCCATTCAGAAAATACGACACTATATGACAGGACAGACCATCCATGTGATTTTACGAGTCAATCTCCTCAGGGTTCTCATGACCAAGCCAGGCGCACTCAGTTCTCGTCTAGCTACCTGCGCGATACTATTATCCCCTTATGACATGGTTTTTGTTTCGCAGAAAGCTATCAAGGATCAAGCCATGACTGACTTCCTAGCAGCCCATCTAGCCTCAGAAACAACTAGACTTTATGGAAAAATTCCTGATGAGGTCGTCGCCTCGAACATGACTGTTTGCAAAAAACAAAAGTCTTTATTTCATAAACTTTAAAGAATAGTACAAAAGTACAATGAATTCTGGAAAAGTATAACTGTAGGAATCCGATCTGAAGACGATCGCTTTATCCCTTGGACTATGTAAACTTTGAAGACGATAGCCTCTGAAGAATGTAACAGCACTTGGACAAGAACTTCTGATCTCTGATGATCTCGAAAATGATCTGATCTCCTTAATAAAGAACTTGAAACTCTATTTATAGAGTTATAGAAATAACTGATTTGTAGTTATTCTGGATTACGTACAATGGACCGTGCTAGTGACAAACTGCACAGACCGTAAACTGCGCTGGCCTTTGGGCAATTGCTCGATCGTGGGCTAACTATATTTAGACGTGTGGCATTGTTTGATTAAAATGCGCTTGGTCGTGTACAGGCAGTTTCCACGTGGCGAGCAATTGATGGCATATAAGCCATATAATAAATGTCAGTTATCTTCAAAAAGCTTGATGGATCACGCCACTTGCTAGCTTCAGACTGTGCTCAGGTTGGACTGGTAGACTGTGCTGGGATTCGGACAGCTAGACTGCGCAGGGATTTGGACTTGGTCAAATTGCGCTGAGGAGGATCTGGCAGACTACGCTGGACTATACAGCTGTTTTCGAGCGCCGTGCTGTACGAGATATGAACGGATTCCTCGCTTTTTGGGCTATCAGGCTGTCAGTAGATTTGATTTCTTTGTCAGGTAATGATGGCTTTGCCACATCAGCATAGCGCGCTCGGGTAGTGGCGCAGTTCATTCAAGCGCGGTTGACTAGCGCCGCTGTTTACGTTAGCGCTGTTCATTAATGGGTGTGCAGTTTGGGCTTCTGTGCACTATTTGATGGGTGCAACTTGATTTTTAGGACTTACAAGACCCCCTTCAAAGTTTTTGAAATTTGAAAATTTTCAAAGTTTCGAAATAATTTGAATTTCAAATTTGAAATCAAGTTACGCTTAGGCCTGCACGTTTCGAGGAATTAGTTCCGATTTTTTTGGCGCAATCGGAGGTGACTGTTAGGTTTCTATGAGAAACTATAAATAGTTTCCTCTTCCATTCTTTTAAGCTTTACTTGCTTTTTGAATCCTTAAGAGAAAAACTCCTCGAGCATTTGTGATTCTCCTACTCCGACTTCTTCTTCCTTCTCTCGTCGTCCACACCCATGGTGCCTAAGCGATCGGCTGCTGAGAAAGGAAAAGCTCCTGCCGAACCTTCGACTCGTGTTGCACCGCGAGTATCCCGTCACGAGACAGGCCACCCCGCTCTTCAAGGTGAATGATGAACCATAATCGAAACCCTTTTTAGGGTTTTTTTTTGATGAGTTTGAACCTTCATGCCTCTCTCTTTTTAGAGATTGATGGTATCCTCAACCACTTGCGCCACCCTGTTTAGGGTTTCGGCTGCATGTACAATAGTTTTCATTTTTATGAAAATTGTATCTTGCACAATCGATTGGAGAGCGCTGACAGAGTGTTTAGCACAATATGTCGATTTGTGCATCAATACGCAAACTGATGTTTTGTGCAAGTAGGCTGTGTTGGCGCAATCGGATGTTTGCGCAACTAGGCTGTGTTGGCGCAATCGGATAGATTGTACACACAGCACAATTGAATGAATTGTGAAGAACTTTTTAATTTTTTTTGCACATACTGATATTTGTCTCTTCATCGATGCAGTTAACCTCAGAGAAGACCCAAACTACGAGGTTCTTATAGGAACTCTGTCCGAGTCAGAATTCAAGGAAGATCTCTCACATGTCTCCTTTCCTCAGTATGCTTTACCATCATCTCGACAGGCTGTCTTGATTGCGCAAGATAATGATACCTTATTGTGTCTGATGAACGGGCAGCCTCTACAGACTGCTGATACTGTCACCCACAAGAAACCTCTATTTTTGTTTGGTGAGGCTTTTGATAAGAATTCACAGCCGAAGCCTCGTATGGAACAGAGAATCTTCCAAAGGGGCGAAAAAATAATATATCTGACAGAGATCTCAAGATGTCTTCCTCTATCCAGATACGCTTTTGCGAGCTATCCCAGAAGGATGGAATGGGTCATAACTCCACAACAGCAGGCCCGAGTGGATAACATCTGTGTTAAGAAGGGGCCATACCATAAAGATGTATTCTACAGTTCTTCTGAACGACATAGCTCTTTACTCAGAGGACTAAAATCTGGTTGCATCCCGCCAGAGGATTCTTCTCTGTTGCTGCCAGTAAGGACCCCAATATTCGCAAATGAGTTTGCAAAGGTGGAAGGGAGATATCCGGACCAAGATCTGCGGTTGACAGGTCTTGTGAACCCGGAGAATAAAAGGTGGATCTCTGTGGCCAATTGGATATTGGTCCAATTTGAAGATTAGCTCAGAGAAATTGATTTGTATCAGGCAGTATATGCCACTGTCTATGGGTTTCCCCTAATCCATATTTATTCCTTGCGTTGGTGAAAAAATATAATTACATAACTGGAACCTTCATGACGCCGCGCGGGAAAATCGGCTTTGCCTTGCATGAAATGAAATACATCTCAAATCTGTCGATGGAGGATATCCCATATGAAGAGTTTGTCCCGACAAATGACGAGTTGGACAATCTTTGCAAGGAAAATGCCAATATGGTAGCTGTCTTCGAAGAGCTACTATGCCATTACAAGATTTGTTCTCTGTATTACAAGAGTGGTACAGCCGGCACTTGCTATTCTACCAAATGGTTGCCGTATCTTTTTCTCAACCATATTATGGAGAAGAAAACTAAAGAACACGAGAACTTCAACCCCAACTTCTTCAAACCGCTTAGCAATAGCGAGGTGATAGAGTTGATGGAGACGCACAACAAAATGGACATCAAGATCGAAAATGATCTTCAGTACCTTCCTTTCAAGGAAGGACACATCATTGAGAGCTTTATGAGGATGGGTTACAGGCCCATGTCAAAAGAAGCCCAACTGGCAGGTTTCTTTACTTACTAGCTTCGACGATATGTCGTTCCTGGGGCCAGTGCAGTTGACCGCTTCCATCGCGGTGTTTTGTTTGCTGCCATGCGTTTAGACTTTGGCTACCGGATGGATTTGTTATCAGCCATGACGTGCAGGATGAATGCCGGCCTCCGTCTCTTCGTTGATTCAATAATTCGAAGAAAAGGCGAGAAGGGGCATTTCCCTCGACTGGAACTGCCGTATACATATTTGTTTGGATGGCTGCTTCTACACCATCCTTCTCTAATGAACCCTGCTATGGGGGCAGTGAGCGGCAGTTTCTTAAGAAGATACTCCGGATGTAAGTGGGTTTATACCACTTTGAAGGACTGCCGGCGAGCTCTGAACCTTGGCAAGGGATGGAACTTTTACTGTGTTCCACCTCCAGCCGGTTATGAATATGTACCGACAAACATGATCGACTCGGTGAGAGTGCCACCCTTGGGCCGTACCACCTTCGACTGGCTGAGAATGATTCGGCCATCACATCTAGTATACAGGTTCGAAGATGAGTGTTATCTTGAACCCTATCTCCCAAGTCGTTTTGCGCGTCAATTCGGCTACGACCAATTCCATGTAGGTAATGCTATAACATGCTTACAGGGAAAAGGTTATTTGATCGATGGAGCCCGGGCTTGGGCCTATTACAACCCGTGACACTAAGACAACATTCTCGATGCCTACAAAGAATGACCGTAGTCCGCACATGCTGTACACTTATTCAATCTTTTATACGTCAGCAAATACTTTTGCTGAGAACTTCAATTTGACAGACATCTTTACGACAGTGACACATTTTAGGAAAGGAGCACCTGTTTTGTTGCCTCCTGGAAATGATGAAGAACACGAACCTGCTGATGCGCCTCTAGAAGCTTTGAGGGAAGCCAATTTTCCTGAAGAAGTCTATGAACCGCTACGTGTTTCTTTGAAAGTTGCAAGATCTTCGATCAAGGAGAAGAAAAGAAAGACAGAAGAACCATCTTCTCCTGTCTCTAAGAAGAAAACTGCCATAGACTCTTCGAAAAGGGTCACTACTCGATCGCAGTCTCGGCAACAGGCTGAGTCAGCTCACAGAGAGGAAGCGACGACTCCCACTTCAATCCAAAGACAGACACAAGCTATAGACGTGGAGAGTCCTGAAGAGCCTCTACGTAGGAAGAAAATAGCTTTCATAAAGAAAGCAAATACTCTCCCGATACCCCTCCGTACATCGGCCTTGGCTAGTGCTGCCGCTGGGGTTATGATGTCTTCTCCTACACCTCCTACTGAGCCAGGACAGGTGATAGATGCACAAGAAGAAACTGCAGGCGGAGAGACTGCAGAGACGAGAGATGAGGCTACAGAAGCAGAAGAAAGGACTACAGCTCTGACTACAATCAATGAGTCAGAATCATCTCTTGCAATGAGAACAGCTGACCCTCCAGTTACACCGCATTCACGTCGTGCTGAGGAAGCTCGACTGATGATCGAAGCTCTGGATGTATGTGACTTTGGCTTCCATGACGAAGATCCAGCCGATGCAACTGACAATGAGGAAGCACCAGAAGAGGCAGTAGATGACGAGGAAACATCGGCAGAGGATGTTAACATAATTTCAGAAGAGGATGCTGCTGACCAGGCATCACAGGAGAAGAGTGTTGCTTATGAAGTAGCACCAGGAGAAACTACTGTCTCCAGTCCAAAAGATCAAAGAGGTATTGATTAATTTTTTATAATCTTCATTTATAGATCAACTGACTGATATTTTAACCTTCATCTATGCGGAAATCCAACCTCCTACAGTTCTTCCGACATGCACCGACATGGTCCAGACAGAGGTGATAGCCAGTGGCAGCCGTCATCTATCAGGTGGCTCTGAAGCGGGAAGTAGTCAGGCAGTAATGTCTAAAACTTCTTCCGCAAGGCTCCAACCTATTTCACTAAATGAAAATCTTGTCACCAAACCAAACGTTGGTAAGTTGCCTTCATTTTAATCTTTTTGATAGTCCTTAATGACAGAAAACTGATGATGTTCATTTGATTTTGCAGAAGAACAACCGGGAGGGGCGACCAGCTCCACCATGGCCCCCATGTCAAAAGAGGCTACGACCAATGTTCGAGATGCTGAACTCCCACCTTCACAGGCATCTGCTACTGCAACTTCTATAGGAGTAGCTGCCATACCTAGTGCAGTGGCTACCAATAAATTTGTAGTTGGTTCCTTCACCAATTTCTTCTTCACTTCATTAGGACCTTTAGTAAAAAGGATAATGGAGAAAGAAAATATTGATTTTAATACTGTCAAAAGTCCGACTTCTTTCCTGATCGGCGGCATCCGAGATCAAGGTGATGAGGCTCAGGCTGCTTATCTCGAACATGTGCTGGATGAGTTGGAGGAATCAATCAAGATTTACAAAGATCTTAATCGAGGGGAGGTAGAGCCACTCGTAACTGCTGAATTCGAGAGAATGACTCGAGAAGCTGAGGTCTCGAAAGCTGATTTTAAGACTTTTTTAGACACTTTCACCACGAAGTCTTCATAGTTTGATTCTCAGCTAAATATAGTAGCATCTACTGCTGGGGAGAAGGAGAAGAAGGTTGCTGATCTGAAGGCAGAATTCGCTCGACTTTAAGAGGAGTTGAGAATCGTTCAACTTGCTCTTGAAGAAGAGACCACACAGCATCAAGCTACAGTTCAGCAACTGGACGTTATGACCCATAAGAAGAATGAATTTGTCAAGTTTCATCAGGATGAAATTGCTCGCCGACTAGTGACCTTGCCAACATTTGATGCTGAATCTGGAATGACAGAGGCTAGAAGGCGGGTACTGGATTCTCGTGATGAACGACTCCAAACCTTGAAGCAACAGATAGCTAATCTGATGACCCCTCCGGCTGAATAAGAAAACTTTCTGTATTTTTTTCTTTGTGATATGTCTTTTTGTAACGTCTTTTATCTTGATCAATGAAAAGACACTATTTTGTGGATCTATTATTTGTTGCATATCCCGTTACGGATATAAATAATAGTGATAGAAAATATATTCAGAGGTTCAGGACATGATATATTTCTTGATTTAGAAAATAATTATATTCATTATATCTGCTCAGAGGTAATGTGGACATGGCAGATTATAATTTTCTTTTTGAATATCATTATTTTGGTAGACAACTTAATCAGAGGTAATCAATACGTAACAAGTTGCTGATATAGATGGACGGATGAGTCATCAAAATATATGAACGAAATGAATCGTCGGGATGAACGGATGAATCGTCAATCGGATGGAGCGAACGGGTGAACCAAAATAAAATGAACAGGTGAACCGTCGAATGAATGGAATGAACGGATGAACCGTCGTATGAATGGAATGAACGGATGAACCGTCGTAATAAATGGAATGAACAGATGAACCGTCGTAATAAATGAATGAATGTTGTGAAGAACACGTCGCTTCGGTTCGTGTAATCGACTGTCTCAAGAATATTTGCCTATAAATAGAACATAAATTTAGATGAAATGATCAGTTTCAATTTTAACACAAAATATCGTCTGAAGATGCATCAAAGAAGGCTGAGATTGTCCCAAAGGTCGAAGAAGTCGCTGAGGAACGTCCGGCCGAGCCAACCCAGCCAAAGTAGACGGAGGCGGGAGAAGGTTCGTCTGCACCCAAGCCACCACAGTATATCTTGGACTTCCTAGTTGAGCCAGGAAAGACTGGAGAAGAAGAGGCTATGAGGATGGCCGCTTGTGCGTTTCTAGTAAAATCGAGCAAGGATGTCCTCGGCTCTTTTGCTGACTATATTTTTGAAAATGATGGCAGTGGTCCTCGTCCCGTCTTTAAAAAGGACGATAGTGATTCTCGTCCTTGATATCATGTAATATCGTTTATGATGAAATAAAAAACTTTATTTATGAACTGTCTTATTGCATTTACAAGAAATCTCTTTTGCATTTATATATAATACTTTTTAAGGAATTTGCTATTGATAGGCATCATCGCAACTCGACCGTCCAGCTCTGTGAGTTGATAGGCTCCATTTGAGAAGACTTTACTCACGATATAAGGCCCTTCCCATTTCGTATCAAACATGCCTTTGCTCATGTGAGTCATAGTCATAGGACGTCTGACTGTTAGAATGAGATCTCCTTTCTGGAAGGCTCTGATTTTAACTTTGCGGTTAAAATTCTTCGAGATACGGGCTTGATATAATTTAATATGTTGTTGAGCCAATAGCCGCTTCTCGTCGAGCGCCTCCAATTTTTGAAGTCGAAGAAAATCATTATTCTCTGTAGTAAGTTCGTTAGTGATAGCAATTCTCATAGATGAAATTTATAGTTCCAGAGGTAGAACTGCTTCACAACCGTACACCAGAGAGAAAGGTGTACATCATGTGGGGTTGCGGACCGTAGTACGGTAGGCCCATAGACATTCTCCAAGCTTTTCACTCCAATTCCATTTGTTAGTAGACACAAACTTCTTAAGGAGTTTGATAATAGTCTTGTTGAAGGCTTCAGCCAAGCCATTAGCAGCCGGGTTGTAAGCTGTAGAAGCGACATTGTCAATCCGATGATCGTTACAGAACCTTGTGAACTTTTGACTGATGAACTGAGGTCCATTGTCGTGAATGATTCGTCAAGGTACACCAAAACTGTAAATAACGTGGTGTTTGACGAAGTTGATGACGCTGCTGGTTTTGACTTCAGCCAAAGGTATAGCTTCGGCCCATTTGGAGAAATAATCCGTTATTGCTAGTATAAACCGATGTCACTTAGAAGAAGGAGGATTGATAGGACCTATAATATCCATGCCCCAAGCTTCAAAAGGCCAGGAAGCAGTAGTCGGATGAAGGAATTCTGACGGTTGATGGATAAAATCTGCATAGATTTGACAAGCTCGACATTTCTTTGCATATTCGATGGCATCAGATACCATAGAGGGCCAGTAGTAACCCATTCGTAGGATATAATCCGGTAACTTAGGGCCGGGTTGATGTGCTCCACAGACACCATCATGAGCTTCACGCAATACCTGTTTCGCTTCATCACCAGTAAGACAGCACAAGAGTAGACCGTCATAAGTCCGTCGATAGAGAGTTTTAGTGGTCTGATTGTAGTAGAATCGAAGAGATCGTCGACGAATACTTGTAGCCTCCTTAGGATCATCAGGAAGTATGTCATGA
This sequence comes from Iris pallida, assembly GCA_029216955.1. Taxonomy (NCBI): domain Eukaryota; kingdom Viridiplantae; phylum Streptophyta; class Magnoliopsida; order Asparagales; family Iridaceae; genus Iris; species Iris pallida. Next base: position 51,101,358 of record JANAVB010040619.1, read on the forward strand.
ACTACGAAGTCGATGAAAGGAGCTCTCCAATCTTTATTGATAACATTGACTTCGGCGAAGTTACTGAACTCAATGTTGCGATTGTTTTCAATGCAGAACAACTCTCTGTTGGAAACAACAACCACTTGTTGTCTTTTGACGGGAATTACTAAGACTGCTGCGAGATTAGCTAAATCATCTGCCTCAGTGTTGCAAGCTCGTCGGACATATTCAATAAAGAAAGCCTTGAATGATGTAGCCATGTAAATTGCTGCTTCATGATAGGGCACTAGATCTTAATGGCGAACTTCGTATGTTTCTCTAACCTGATTGACAACCAGTTTAGAATTACCATAGACTTCAAGATATTCGACCACCAACCGTTTAGCTAACTGGAGTCCAATAAGCAAGGCATTGTATTCAGCCACATTGTTAGAGCACGGTTGGTCTAAGGAATAAGCTCTTTGGATAGCTAATCCTTCTGGAGAGACTAGAACAATTCCAACTCCTGCAACAATGATCCCATTTGGTCCGATCCGGGATGCTCCGTCGAAGAGCAGATGCCAGGTAGGAAACTCTTCAGAGATCATATTTGATTCCAACGTTTTATATGGAATTTCGTCATAAAGCTTAGATGTCTTCGGAACAAGATGAGCTGCTAAAAAGTCAGCCAGTACTTGACCCTTAACAGACTTTTGCGGAACATAAACCATGTCGTATTGAGCTAGCAGAATAGCCCATGTAGCCAGTCGAGAATTAAGTGTGCTGGGCTTTTTTATCAGTACCCGAAGAGGATTAACTCGGGAAATAACGTGAATGGTTTGGCCAATAATATAATGCCGAGTCTTTTGAACATCGAACATAAGAGCTAGGCATTCTTTCTCAACCGGACTATAACGGTGTTCAGCACCAATCATAGTATGACTAAGATAGGAGATGGCTTGTTCATGGCCTTCTTTGTTCTTCTGGACAAGTAAAGCACCCAATGAATGATCCATAGCACGGACATACATTAAGAATGGTATGCCTGAGATTGGTGGCACTAAGACTGGTGGGTTCATCAGATACCGCTTTATGTCATCAAATGCTTGTTGACATTCTTCGGTCCAAACGAAAGATACACCCTTCTTCATTAATTGAGTAAACGATCTGCAGCATCCAGACCGATTTGAAATGAACCTCCTGATGTACGCAAGTCGACCTTGGAATCCTCGTAGCTCTTTTAAGTTGCGTGGAGGACGCATCTCTTGAATGGCTTTGATCTTCTCAGGATCCACGTGTATACCTTTAGAGGTAATGAAGAAGCCGAAAAACTTACCACTAGAGACACCCAAGAATGACTTGGTGGAATTCATTTTCAGTTGATGTTGGTGCATTAGATTGAAGATAGTTCTTAAATCTTGGATGTGATCTTCCTTTAGACGACTCTTGACAGCAATATCGTCGACAAAGCATTCGACAGTCTTGCACAGATGATCTCAAAAGATGGTACTTATAGCTCGTTGGTAAGTTGCACCAGCATTCTTGAGACCAAATGGCATCACAGTGTTGCAGTAAACTCCACTGGGAGTGCGAAAAGAGGTATATTTTTCATCTTCAGGGTTCATCCGAATCTGATTGTATCCAGAGAATCCATCCATAAAGGATATCCTTTCAAACCCACAAGTGTTGTCGATCATGACATCTGTAATAGGGAGAGAAAACTCATCTTTTGGACAAGCTTCATTAAGATCCCGAAAGTCGATACAAACTCGAACTTTGCCAGTTTTCTTTAAGACTGGGACAACATTGGCTACCCAATCAGGATGTTGTTCTTCTCGAATAAAGCCATAAGCTATGAGCTTTTTGACTTCATCATCAATTACGTCCATCATTTCTGGCTTGAATCGCCTTTGCTGCTATTTGACTGGCTTTGTATTAGGTAAAATATTTAGTTTATGAGTAGCAACTTTGGGATCTAAACCTGGCATGTCTTCATAATTCTAAGCAAAGATATCAATGTATTCTCGAATAAGAAGAATTAATTCTTGTCTATCCGCCTCTGGAAGGTTCTTATTGATGAATATTGGATGAGGTGACCCATTTTCTCCTACGTTAATTTGAATCAATTGATCTTCGGTAGAAGGTTCTCTTTGTTCGAATCAGAGTTTCCATTGGGTATCCATTCGTTGAGCCCAAGGATCTGTTTCAGTATTTTCTTCGATATCCTCGTCATAGCCTTCTGGAAGTTCAGCGGAGACCATGTTAGAAGATACAATCAATCGATGAACTCGGCCGATGCTGGTGTCAGAATCCTATGATCTGGAATCAGAAGAGTCAGAGCGCTCCTCATTATCGGATTCGGAGACTTCTGGAGATAAGACCGGAGGTGAAGCATATTCGAGACCTCTTTTCGTCCTGCTGTAATACATCTCTGATTTTCCTTTCGGAACAACCGTACGGATAGGAGTTCGTCTACCCTTGCCATAATTGAGGCCATTCTTGAAGTTATAACCCATCTTTCGGATGATGTCTTTTGATTGTTGACTATAACGATGAAGTTGGAGACGTCCCATATCGTTATTTTTGCTATCATCCGTATAGCTGAATTTTTGTTCTGGCCCTTTACTAAAAAGTATTGGACTCTCGCCTCTCTTTCGAGAAGGGACAACATAATATGAGTCATCTGGACGTTCAAATAATACTTCTGTCTGAAGGGATTGTACGACCCCTATTGTAAATGACTGAAAGCTATATAGCATGTCCAAATAGCATTTAGTATGATAAATGACATCAGTATACTGGAAAGTAGATGCTTTTTCATTGATTTGTACATCCGTATTTACAACAAGACCTTTAGCCTTAGCAGGCTTAGTCAGATCGATTACAAGGAGAGGAAAAGAAGAGCAAGGAGGATTAGACTTGTCGCGACGAAGGTCGATAACACGCGGCTCAGAGGAGGTGAGCTCTCTTTTGTCCCTGTTATGACGGAGATCGATAACAAGTGGCTCAGAAGAGGTGATCTCCCTTTTATCCTTGTTACGACGTAAGTCGATAACCAGTGGCTCCGAAAAGGTGAGCTCCCTTTTATCCTGATTACCACCAGTTGATTGCTTCCGGGACGGCAGATGAATAGCCAGTGGTTTGGAGGATTGAGGATGAGAAACACGCCCTTTGACAGGTATGATGAGAGTGTCATTGGGCACTGCTTCCTGTTCTTCCTCAACATCCATGGCCAGTACTACCTTCATAAACTCTTTTTTGTACATGCGAGTGTCGTTGTAATATGCTTCAACGCCTTTAAACGGGTAGAGATCCACAACTTCTTTTTTGGACTTCTCCTTTGTCATCAACGTATTTGAAGCATTGATGGAGAGTAGAAGAAACAATGTTGTGTTCATGAAGGAATGGTCTCCCCAGAAGAGCATTGTAAGAGCAACTATGGTTGTCTATAATGTAGAAGGTCACCTTCGTGCGAAAATTGCCAATTTGGATTTTTAGGCGTATCTTGCCTATAGGTTCTCTCCTTCCTTGGTTGAACCCCAGGATGGTGGTGATAGTGCCAGAGAGGCTATGCATTGGAATCTTTAGAGCATCTAACATCGTCTTCGGCATGATGCTGAGTGCTGACCCTGGGTCTATCAGAATACGGTCGACCTTCATGGTGTCGACATATCCTGTAAAGTAAAGACGACGGTCATGTCGATGTCTTCCAAAAACATATCATCTTGTGTGAAGGTAATATTTGAAATTAATTCCAGCACACTGTGACAGTGGAGACAAGAGACAGGTTCTGACTCAGGTTTTTTTGAGAAGAGTTAGGCAAGTTTCTGCCTGCATCAAAGCCTCACTCAGTGTTTCTCGAGTCTCTTTAGAGAGGTGTAAGAGCTCGAAGATGGATAGCCTGGCTGGTGTGTTGGCTAATTGAGCCAATATGTCAAAGTTATATGGCTTTTCAAGTCCAGAGGGGGAAGACTTCTTCAAAACTTTGTCGAAGCAGACTTGTTGTTTGCCTTTGTCGGCTGCTGTCGGTTTAGGAAGAGTTGGTTCCACAACCGGTAATGATGTAGAAGGGATGCCCTCTGTAGAGACAGGCTGTACTAGAACAGCCTCGGAAGACGAAACGTGATCCTTCTAAGTTTTGGGATGCTCCCGTAGATAGGTTTTTCCTGACCTGGTGCCCAATAGGATCTCTTCTTCAACTATGGGGTCAAAAGATATCATATTGCAGCTCTTTGTCTTGCCCTTAGAGCGTTTTCTTTGCTTGGAGGAAGAAGAAACTTCGAAATCTAAAAAAAGATCAGGATGAATCCACATAATCTCGCCATTATCAAGGGATAAGGGGACAAGACGTTCACTTCATGGAGGAAGGAGATTCTCAATCTCAAGAGTGACCCTGGAATGGGGATGATGCCACTCTGCACCACTTGTGGCGAAAAGTCACCAAACTGTACAGAAATTATATTGGTCGTAACAGTCTTTTTATCCTGTTAGAGAGTGATGATACCGGCGTTGACCAACTCTTGAATCTTGCCTTTGAGCACATAGCATGACCGAGTAGGATGCCCTATGAACATGTGATAAACACAATACTTAGGGTGGTCAGTCTTACCGACTTCGTCAGGCTTCTTCGGGTCAGGGAGTTACAATTTATTGCTTTTAAGCAAACAGTCGAAGATGCTCACTGTATCATTTTTATCAAGGGAATACTCTACTTTTGGGTGAGGTTCTTTTGGTGGAGGTGTAGAAGGAACAGAGATAGACGTGAGTTGAGCCACGTTAACGGCTAAAGATTCCTTGCTCTTGAGGTTGATGTTCAAGGTTTCTTTGCTTTTGCAGTTATTCTGGCGATTACCGCTACCAGATGCAAAAGGCCCATCTCGATCAGGGTTAGACATGTGTACCCCCAACTGTTTGAACTTTTCAGCGCTAACTTCAGCTGCTTTAGCATTGATGATGAATGACGGCCAGTCCTGGAACTGTGTTGACCCCGTCCACATGCTGATGATAGGCAACAAGTTTGACTTACAAGTGTCTATCGTTACAACAGATGGGGTTCCGGGAGGCATTTTGAGTGCTTCTCGGCAGAATCGTTCAATGAAACTCTCAATAGTTTTTTATGTCTTTGCTTGATCTTGTTAAGGGCGGATATAGTTATATCGTTGATACCCTCGTAGAATCATTCCAGGAACATCTGCTTGAGCCCGGCAAATGAAGTGATAGAGCCGTCAGGCAGGCTGCGGTACCAATCATATGCTGTGCCGGCTAAGCAGCCGACGAAGACTCTGGTAAGAAGAGCATCGCTTGGCTGGAGCTGGACAGTCATTACCTCGAAATGGTTAATGAACTGACTCGGGGAAGTGCTGCCGTCAAACAGCGTGATCGTAGAAATCTTGTACTTTGGAGGAAATGGGACTTCCTTCTATTCTACCGGATAAGGTTGTTTGATCCCCAGCCTCTGTAGACCATCTTTCTCTTTGAAGGCCTCGAACTGAGTATGCAGAAGTTTTATAGCCTCATTGGCATCTCCTGAGGATGGAGAAGTAATAGGCTGGCTTACCGGGTTAGGAGGAGGAACAACATGGTAAATACTACCCGCAGCCCCTGAATGACTGGGTGTAACTTGAATAGGTATTGAGGCTACTGGAGGAGATGGTACCCCAGACCTGCATTGCCAGGCACCGATGATGCTATAATCTCAGGATTTACAGAAGGTGCAGTCGGTGATACTGTATGTTGAGCTATGATAACAGTATGCATACTTGTGATCATTTCAGCCATGGTCTTCAATTTATCTTCCAGTGCGACTATTCGTTGCTCTTGACTTGCCGAACTAGAAGCGTCTGGATCTTCAGTAACAACATAGGCTGACACTTCTCTGGGCACAGTAGAAGACACTGTTTGCTCAGAGCTTTTGCTATATGCATCATAATCAGAGAAAGAATCATCCCCCGAGTGAGAAATGGAGAAGTGACCAGAGGGATCTTGGAGAAGATTCCTACGACCGACTGTATCTCGACTTCGGATCGGGTGTGTCGGAATACCCCTTCAGAAGATGTAGCTCCCCTTCCCGGAATTTTGAAATATTTATTTATTTATTTATTTATTGATTTAAATGGTAATTATTAGAATTTGTAAATAATTATTTAGTTAATTATTACGGTAGATGATTTTTAATCATGATTAAATTTGGAGTATAAGGTGACTAGAAATCATGGCACGGATAGTGAAATGACGTGCTTTGACTAGTGTATTAGTCCTGGTAGGGAAGACCGAGCCATAGTGACGTCCTAACTAAGAAAATCAGGCCAAGTTGCGACACAACCCTTACCGATGAATTATTTATTTATTAATTAGATACATTGATTTTAGATGACCGATTGTACCAACTTAGCCCGAATTGGGTCCGAACCGAATCCAAGCCTTTGGAGACATGTAGTGAGATCAAATACGACCATGTAGACATATTTCAAGTAGATGCAATGCCTATTATGGGTATATTAAATTTCGTTATTATTATTATTATATTTTATTAGGATAGTTATTTAATATCTATTTTATTGGTTATATTATTTTATTGTCAAATAATATTATATATGTGTGAATGTGAGTGTAAGTATATATAAATATATATATGTGTGTATTGGTATATAAATATAAATAAATATTAAATACGTGTATATATATATATATATATATATAATATATATATATATATATATATATAGAAAATATAATAGTGTATGTGTATATATAGAAATACACTAATAGTAATTATAATACATACAGCCAAAGAGAATGGGAGGCCACCCATGCGGCCAGCCAAAGCTTATGCGGCCAGAAAATAACTGAAGGGGGGGCCATGCGGTCAGCAAGAAATATTCATGCAACCAGAAAAGACAAGGAGAGAGGAACCCGCAATAAATGCAAGCTTCCACTCAAAAAGAAAAGGACACGTGGCCACTCAAGTACTGGGGCCATATGGCCTAAAATTAAAATGGCCATATGCAATAATTAAAGTAAGGCCATGCGGCCAATCTAAGTTGCTGAAAGCAACAACAGCTAAGGGCCATGCGGCTGATTGTTCCCATGCTCCCATATACTGCTCACTTTAGCAAGTGCATGCGAACAATGCCACCAAGCATGCAACAGAGCATGTATTAATATATATTAAAGAATGCACTAACTAAATAATCCTAAGCCATATGCGGCTGGCTTCAAGGAAATGCATTAACCATGCAATAAGAAAATGCATTAAATGCATTCCGGAACAATTCATTGAATTTAATGCTTTAATAATGCATTAATGCATTCTGGAACCAAAGCTTTGAATTTAATGCTTTAATAATGCATTTAATGCATTCTGAACAAAGCATTGAATTTAAGGCTTTAGTAATGCATTTAATGTATTCTTAACAAAGCATTGAATTAAGCTTTAATAATGCTATGCGGCTGAACAAAGCATTGAACTAATGCTTAAGAATACTATACGGCTGAACAAAGCGTTGAATTAATGCTTTAAAAATGCTATGCGGCTGGTGTTTGTGGATGTAGTAACCAATGCATTAAATGATGCCTTATGGGCTGGTGTTTGTAGAAATGCATTACAATTGCTTTAATATATGATGCATGCATTAATATGCATTAATGGAATGCATGCACGCATTAATTTCCTGTACGTATGCGGCTACCTCAAGCATGCATGCTTGCATTAATATAATGCAAGCAAGGTGTTGGCCAAGCACTCTTATGCGGCCAAGCATGCAACTTTGTTCCCATGTTCCAACTGAATTCTCATGCGACCAAGTATTATTAATGTGAGTAAATATCTAATGCATGCATGCAATTAATGCTAAGGCCAAGTAATAATTAATACTAATGGCAATCATTTGAGGCAAGCAATTAATGTATGTATGCAAGCAATTAATGCTTACAAGGCCATGCGGCCAAGAATAACAAATGGCCATGTGCCTCAGGCAAATTGCATGCAAATGCATGCAAGCTTGCAAGCAACTTAATTAATACAAGCACAGTGCATATGCGGCCAAGAATGTAATTTAATGGCTCCCACAGAGAACATGTCCATGGAAAATACCATGGCTCCCATGCTCTTCCAAAAACATGGAAATCCAAATCCAGACTCCCGTAGGTCAAACTTGAGTAAAATAAAATTTCCTACAACATGGAACCATCAAATAGCAAAAATAAGCAAGTTTGATAGATCAAAATTCATGGGAACCGAAAATACCACAAAACTAGATCTACAAGGAATTAACCACAGAAATAAAAAATGCTAAATACTAAAGTGGGTTAGAAATACATGAAAAAGAAAATAGAACAATAAAAATGGAGTTCTTCCATGAAGCAAGATGTACTTGCCTAAGCTCTCTCTCTCCGGTTGGTGAGGAGTAATGGTGGGGAAGAAGAAAGTTAATGTGGAGGAGAAATAGGAGTAGGATATTTAATGAAGATGGTGGTAGGTGGGTGTTAATAAATGGTGATGGTGGTGGTAGGTGGGATGGGTTGGTGCACATAAAATCAAGCAAAAACTGAACCAAGCCAACAAACCGAACCGAACCAAGATAAACCCATAAATAAAATGCCAAAATAAATCAAGCAGGGAGAATGCAATACGGTCAAAATACGTACAGTATTCTAATACGTAATACGAGATATGGGCATTACAACTTACCCACCTTAAAAGAATTCGTCCTCGAAATTTAATCAAGTGGCTAGAGCTTGCAATGACAAGCTATACTAAGCAATCAATCATGCAAGCAAGGAATTTGAAGACAGAAGGAAGAAAGAAAAACATCCTGCTAGGAACCTCTCTGTCGGTTCTGAATCTGAGCTTGGACCAGGGCATACTGCTGGGGTCTCAGCTGCTGGAAGACTTGAGTCTGAGGCGGCAATGGCCTCGAAGGCTGGTACTGCTGTTGCTGCTACACTGGTGCTGGTGTTGGTCCCCTTACCGAGGGACTAGTCTGGGCCGATGAGGAGGAACCGGCTCTACTCAGACAGGACCCTATCTTGTGGTCCGGTGCCCTACAAGCCAAACACAAACCTTGTGCTCTGCGACACTCCGAAACAACGTGTCCTGGCTTCCCATAATGAGTGCAGCCCATTACGGAAGACTGCTTCTGCTTCTGTTGCGGAGGGGACGTGACCGACGTTACTGAGGCCGCCTGCCTCGGAGTTCCAATTGTCAAAGCCCTGACTGCCGGGGTTGGTGCTGTCGACTGGATAATCTGGCCGTGAGATCGCTTTCGACCTCCGGTCCTGTCCACGATCCTGTGGGAGGTATACTCGTGCCTCCTGGCTGCCCTCAGTACCGCATCGAAAGTCTGATGCTCAAACTGCTCTACTGCCAACAAAATCTCGAGGTGAAGCCCCTGTTGGAACCGCTGGGCTCTGTCGAACTCGGTCGCCACCAGGGTGGGAGCAAACCGACTAAGCCTGAAAAACTCGGCCGCATACCCATCGACCATCCTACCCATCTGCTTCAAATTGGTAAACTTGCTGTAGGTCGTACCGAGCCACAGCATCGAAGTACTTGGTCCGGAACCTCTCACAGAATACTGCCCAAGCAATGGGTGCCACTAGTCCCACGGCCTGCGCCGTCCACCAGCTGCGGGCAAGATCTAGTAACTGCAGGCGCACCACGGCCACCTTCTCGTCTTTCGGAATCCTGGCTACCTCTAGAATCACTTATGTGTCCTAATGCCAAGCATCTGCGGCGATCGCATCTTCACTGCCGTCGAAGAAGGGAGGGTTCAGGCGCTTGAAACTGTTCGTTGCACTGTTCCCATGACGACCGCCTCTGTTCAGAGCATCTTCCACTGCCTGGTGCAAGGCATCACCTCTACGATCCTGGGAAGCTAACAAGGTCCTGATGAAACCTACCAAAGTGCCATCATCTGGCTCTGCAGGCTGGACGGGCTGAACTGGTGGCTCGGAGTCCCCGGTAGACATGACTCGGGAGGCCGCTGAGTGCTGGGCCTGATCTTCTGGTTGCTGCTGGTCCACAGGAGGCACTTCGCCTTGCTGATCGGCAGGTCCAGGTACAATACCGCTAAAAAAGACGACATAGGGAACAATAAGGAAGGACCAAGACAGATCAACGATTACAAGCATGTGATCAGGTCGAGAATCTCAGGGATTAGAAGATACGGGCAGAGATCAAGGGCGAATACTGATTGAGACATCTATTCGGTAAACCCTCACATCTTGATTTACAAGACCTGTATGGGCCACCACTTAAACCATGTCACGCCCCAGAACCAGAACACTGGAGAGCGGGGGCAGACATAGCCAGCTACGTATAATGAAATGGGATCCACTCCACTATACGATCACGGCTGTCTAGATATATGAGGGTTTATCTACAAGCCATCAGTCTCTTAAGGTCATGAACAAGCCTAGTGTCTCAATCACAAGCAAGTAAGTAAATGTTACAAGATGTAAGATCAACAAATATACAATAGTAAGGCATCCCAAACTTTACATATTAAGCTGATCATGAAGCTAGTCGTTATAAAATGTGAGGACTAGCAAGAGTTTAGTCATACATGATCAACCCTAGGTTGCCAATCATGTTACAGCCCGTAGGCAGACAGTAAGTAAAAATGTACACGAGCTTACACTTGCTCGTCGGCTAAACGCCTCAAAAGAATAATTTTACAATAGAGTGGGAGAGCCAAAATAAACCCACTCGTTGCCAGAATTCCCTCTAGTGGTCACCATATGGCAGGAAAATCGGTAGATCCTCTGGAGCTACTCCGGTATCTGGCCATACAAAACCAGCAGGGTCAGACCCCAGAAAGAGCAAGTGCCACAAAGGAGGCTTCACTTAGGAACTAAAACCAGCAATTTAGCACAAGAGTAATTGTATAATAAAAGACAGTAATTAAAGAAAAGCATGACAAAAGATATACGATGAGATAACCATAGGACTATTCAGATAACCAGGTTACAACCTGTAAACCAAACAAGGACCGGGGTTGTAACCCTTCGTCTGAACAGAACTTGGCTTCTCCCACCATTTATCGACAAGGTAAATATAAGAAATCAGGACATGTAACAATCTCGTACAGAATCAAGATAAGAATAGACTGGTAAACTCCAACCAATATTTCACGGCCAAGCAATAAGTACGGCTTGATACTTTAACTAACTAGGGTTATCACAGGCCTAGTTACTAGCAATATGCAATAAGATGTTCCTCCAGGCACAAGCCCTGCAGCTAATCCGGGTTATCCAGGCGACTTGGATTCATTAAGCAGTTATCAATAATTATTAGGTAGCTTGGTGTGCAACACATGACAGTGTGTGTAGAAATTGTTTCATGAAGTGCCCCACATGACAGTGGGCTGGAAATGTGCCCTACTTGACGGCAGGCTACAAGTCCAAACAATTGTGGCCGGGATAACGGGATCGCCTGTAACTGGGGAAATCTCTCATGACTACTGAATTATTCTAGTTATTAGCCTTAGCCATTTACAGTGGGTACGCCTGACCGTGGTACTCAGGAGTCCCCATCCTAGACATGATGTAAGACAATACGGGTTCATTTGTACAAGCACAATCGTCCACGGTGTCCAGGTCATTCAATCTTGTCGTGTCATGCTAGCCGTCGCAAAGCATTTCGAGAAGTATCATGTCAGGTTTATCATGTCAAGAGTGCGCCACGACGGGCCACTATCAAGAATTATCATGTCAAGTTATCATGTCAAATTTGTCAGGTCAAGTTATCTTATCAGGAGTGCACCACGGCGGGTCACTATCAAGTCATGTCATTTATCAAGGAGGGAGAAACTTGCACAATTAAATAAATATATATAATATATATATTCTTGAAGCTAAGGAAAAACTCTACAACTTTTATGTTGGGAGTGGAAAGAAATTCTGACCACAATTCAGGCAAATAAAATATTTAAACAATCAAAGTGGACCCCATGCGGCCCAAAAGTGGGAGAACATACATGCGGCCAAAGAGAGTGGGAGGCCACCCATGCGGCCAGCCAAAGCTTATGCGGCCAGAAAATAACTGAAGGGGGGGCCATGCGGCCAGCAAGAAATATTCATGCAACCAAAAAAGACAAGGAGAGAGGAACCCGCAATAAATGTAAGCTTCCACTCAAGCAAAAGAAAAGGACACGTGGCCACTCAAGTACTGGGGCCATGTGGCCTAAAATTAAAATGGCCATATGCAATAATTAAAGTAAGGCCATGCGGCCAATCTAAGTTGCTGAAAGCAACAAAAGCTAAGGGCCATGCGGCTGATTATTTCCATGCTCCCATATACTGCTCACTTTAGCAAGTACATGCGAAGAATGCCACCAAGCATGCAACAAAGCATGCATTAATATATATTAAGGAAATGCACTAACTAAATAATCCTAAGCCATATGCGGCTGGCTTCAAGGAAATGCATTAACCATGCATTAAGGAAATGAATTAAATGTATTCCGGAATAATTCATTGAATTTAATGCTTTAATAATGCATTAATGCATTATGGAACCAAAGTTTTGAATTTAATGCTTTAATAATGCATTTAATGCATTCTGAACAAAGCATTGAATTTAAGGCTTTAGTAATGCATTTAATGTATTCTTAACAAAGCATTGAATTAATGCTTTAATAATGCTATGTGGCTGAACAAAGCATTGAACTAATGCTTAAGAATACTATGCGGCTGAACAAAGCATTGAATTAATGCTTTAAGAATGCTATGCGGCTGGTGTTTGTGGATGTAGTAACCAATACATTAAATATGATGCCTTATGCGGCTGGTGTTTGTAGAAATGCATTACAATTGCTTTAATATATGATGCATGCATTAATATGCATTAATGGAATGCATGCACGCATTAATTTCCTGTACGTATATGCGTCTACCTCAAGCATGCATGCTTGCATTAATATAATGCAAGCAAGGTGTTGGCCAAGCACTCTTATGCGGCTAAGCATGCAACTTTGTTCCCATGTTCCAACTGAATTCTCATGCGGCCAAGTATTTATTTAATGTGAGCAAATATCTAATGCATGCTTGCAATTAATGCTAAGGCCAAGTAATAATTAATACTAATGGCAATCATTTGAGACAAGCAATTAATGTATGTATGCAAGCAATTAATGCTTGCAAGGCCATGCGGCCAAGAATAACAAATGGCCATGCGGCTCAGGCAAATTGCATGCAAATGCATGCAAGCTTGCAAGCAACTTAATTAATACAAGCACAGTACATATGCGGCCAAGAATACAATTTAATGGCTCCCACAGAGAACATGTCCATGAAAAATACCATGGCTCCCATGCTCTTCCAAACAACATGGAAATCCAAATCCAGACTCCCGTAGGTCAAACTAGAGTAAAATGAAATTTCCTACAACATGGAACCATCAAATAGCAAAAATAAGCAAGTTTGATAGATCAAATTCATGGGAACCGAAAATACCACAAAACTAGATCTACAAGGAATTAACCACAGAAATGAAAAACGCTAAATACTAAAGTGGGTTAGAAACACATGAGAAAGAAAATGGAACAATAAAAATGGAGTCTTCCATGAAGCAAGATGCACTTGCCTATTCTCTCTCTCTCTCCTGGTTGGTGAGGAGTAATGGTGGGGAAGAAGAAAGTTAATGTGGAGAGAGAAATGGGAGTGGGATATTTAATGAAGATGGTGGTAGGTGGGAGTTAATAAATGGTGATGGTGGTGGTAGGTGGGGTTGGTTGGTGCACATAAAATCAAGTAAAAACCGAACCAAGCCAACAAACCGAACCGAACCAAGATAAACCCATCAATGAAATGCTAAAATAAATCAAGCAGGGAGACATACAATACGGTCAAAATACGTACACGTATTCTAAATACATAATACGAGATATGGGCATTACAAAAGCTGCATAACGGCTTCGTGTGTCGTGTGGGCTTTGGCGGAATTCAAATTGGTCGCGTGTGCGCGACAAATTGATGCGTATCCGTCAAAATTCACCGTATCGACCTCTGTACAAGTTTTCTAATTAATTTGTGCACGCTCGTCAGATCGAGACAAAACTTGCGCCAACAGGACCATATCCTTTTTTGGTCCTGTACACCAAGTTTGGTCCAATTCTGAGATAGTTGATAAAATCACCGTTTTGCTGGCCCTACGGTGCCACTCAACGGGCGATTTTGTGCACGGCCCGCCGAAATCCAACTCTGGACATACGGTTGGGTTCGTATCAGAAAACGGGATCTGTAGACATATAGTTTGACGACTTTAGAGACCATTGACTCTGGCATGCTTTTCGGTGCAAAACGGGTCCAACGGCAGACACCGTTTTGGCCCAAAATTACCGTTTTGCCCCTGTGTCCAGAATTGGACTTAAGGACAGGCAATCCTAGCTAATTTGACTATTCTGAAAACATTGGTAATGTTTATTTCAGCTTTCGAGGACTGTTGTACAGGTTTTGACTATTGTGGCATTGAGTAGTTCAGACTGTCGGTTTCACCAGCAGAGGACCACAAGCGAGTACAGTTTATTGTCTGTATTTCGATAATGATTTTCACTATATTTCATTGATTGGCCATTGGTTATGTGATTTTTATACTATTATAAATTGTTGAGTCGGGAATGAGAAGTACCAAGGATGTGTGATCCGACCGTAGACCGTGTTTATTTTCATGCAGTAGAACTTGTAGACCGTGTTTATTTTTCTGCAAGTAGACATTGTAGACCGTGTTTATTTTCTATAAGTAGACATTATAGACCGTGCTTATTTTCTGCAAGTAGACATTGTAGACCGTGCTTATTTTCTGCAAGTAGACATTGTAGTCTGTACTTATTTTCTGCAAGTAGACATTGTAGATCGTGCTTATTTTCTGCAAGTAGACATTGTAGACCGTGCTTATTTTTCATGCAAGTAGATCTCGTAGACCGTGCGGTGTAGTGTCCCAGACCGATCACATATCAAAGGTACTTCTAACAGTTGGGGAAAGTATTTGTGTCTATTTATTTTCTATTGGTTTTTCGTATTTTCTGTTTATTTTTAAAACTCATGATTGATGTAACTTTTTGTTCTATTTTCATTTCATTTATTGAAATTGCATTCAGTGAATTGTGCTCGTTCCATTCCTGACTGGAAACCAACATTTTTCAGGTTAGCCGTGAATTCATTTAGCTTGGGGAGTGACGGAAATACTCGCAGACAAAAGCCTAGAGACTAGCTAGATAGTTGAGTTGTAGTCATTCATTTATTGTACAAGTTTATATTTTTCTATAAATGTAAAACTTGTGATCATTGTAAGTTAAATTAATTATGTGAATGAGCATTATTTATGATTTTGATCTTTA
Organism: Iris pallida; assembly: GCA_029216955.1. Classification (NCBI taxonomy): domain Eukaryota; kingdom Viridiplantae; phylum Streptophyta; class Magnoliopsida; order Asparagales; family Iridaceae; genus Iris; species Iris pallida. The sequence continues at coordinate 51,116,657 of JANAVB010040619.1, forward strand.
TGGCCATGACAGCGTTCTACCGCCTACACTGCGGCGTAGGCTGGCTTGGACACGTCTCATATCCATTTAAAAAAACTGGTGCGGGTCGTGACAAGTTTTTGTGGTGGCCCATGCAGGTATATTTTCGCAAATCATGCGAACTCGTGATAGTACTTAAGTTAGCTGTACTATTGCGAGCCTACGACTAGAAAATGCTCATTCACGAATTAGGGATTAATTTAATTTAAGCGAATGACTAGGACTAGGAGTCCCTTGAACAAATTTACCGATGGATAGTCTAGGCCATGCAATTTAGATGAGGATTTATTAATTTGATAGTTTGTCAGATTTCCATAGGTACACTATTACCTCTTGATATGACGATATGATCCAATATGGATATATTATTCACTTGGTGAGACAGGGATTCATAGAAATAATGATACAACCATGATAAATGGTGCAATTCCTTCTCCTTGCCCCTTTAAATATCCTCACCATATCTTAGTCCAAATTGCCTATTTAGTTCCTATTTTGCCCTAAGAATGATTATTTTATAAAATTTCTGATTATGTTATCCATGTACATACCTCGAGTTAGTTCCGATTTAAGTTTTCCTCAAGGGCTTGAATACACATGGAATTGTTAGAATGTTTGTATTTCTTTGTCTTCAGTTATTTTCTTCATGTTTAACTTTATTTTAAGGGTTGTGACTGATAGACACCTACGCTTTATCTCATAGTCAACCTGTGTGAATCCCTAGAAGCTCAGGAATTTTTACAGATATAGTTAAGGAGATGTTAGTTAACTCATAATGGCAGGACAGCAGCCCACTGTCGCCTTTTGATTGAATTTGGAGACGATAGATTCACTGCAGCCAGCAACGCACTGGCGAGACACGACCCTAGAGTTGAAATTGGTTTAGGAAAATATAGGTCATAGAATATTGCTAAAAACTGGGCTAGTGGTCCTTTTTGACCGTAGTTACCCTTGTGTTAATATAAGGTAGAGTATTGGGTAGCATATCACATCTGAAGCACGAAACCAAGGGTTTACCACAGCCAGAGTACACAGGCGAGGCATAATCCTCGGTAAAAACACTTCAGACATGATTACAAGTTTAGGATACTATGGAGGATAGGACAATACCATGTATGTCCCATAAGACCCGAAGCCAATATTAGTGGAAGTTTTATAAGTTGAGTAGCACGTCTCCCGATCTAACATTCCGTGGTCCTTGTAACCTATTGACGAGAAAATTGATTGACGCTAATAGGTTTACATGGAATATAGAATATAGAGGTCCATAACCCATTAGTCGACCAAGTCCTTATGGATAAGAAGATAGTAGGAAGACTGTATAAGCAAGAACACTGTGTAAGGTTTGATTCTCATAAAACTCGAAATACTTGTGCCTCCTTTCAATTTTTTTTGTGTACTTATATTTTGACTATCTTGACTAATGCTGCTATTACAAACGCCGCTGTTACAGCTTAGTTTTGAAAGCTCACTCTGTTCTCGAGCTTGATTCGAGGTATATGTTTAGTGGGGACGCCTGCTAACTTATTGTCTAATCAGAATCAGTGTATCATGGTCTGATCAACCATGATGCATTTGGTTCGCTTCGTTTAATTACACTACGTAGATGGAGATATAGGTATACTAGGATCTCATCCGCGATTGCTTGATAATTCCTCTTGAATTATACGTTCGCCTTTGAATCACGTGATTGTATTCAGTAACATCTTTCTTGAACTTTATTGTTTTTGTCTTTCACTGATTTGAAAAGACAGAAGCTCGTAATTGGTAGAGAGATACCGCGTATCCCCATGGCTATGGTAGTTGTATACACAAGGGTAGTTATCGTCAGCCAGCCAAGTGATTGAGTTACTCGTTCTTCTCTCGACCCCAAACTGTTATCGGGACTTTCAAGCCATCTGAATTTGAGAATGATTAGGGTTTTATCCTTAGTCGTAATGCCAACCCAGGAGACTATCTATTCTCAAGAAACAATTCATTGTGTCTCTAAATTTTTCTTGAATATTGCCTTTACTTTCAACCCTTATTCCTTGACTCAACCGTCCCTCGACCAAAGCCCACAGTTTAGACATGAGATGAATAGACAAGGCTAAGGACAATAAGTTACCATGACTATGGTAGACACTCATCCCGAGATTGGTTTCCAACAAGTATTACTCTAGTCACGTAAATTTATTATTAAAGCCTAACTAGTATGGGAACTCCACAGTCACTAGCTTACCCAATACAATAGCTTAAATACTATGTCATATTATGACCTATCAGTTGTCAACAATAATACATGATCACTACAACTCTTGTGACAATAGTATGGCAGGTTGACACCAATAGAGATTCACGACTCAGTTGATAGAATTCTCTTTATGCGATGTGCCTTAGAGTTGGTTACCCCGTCGATAACCCTTGTATACTATGGACGAGTAGATCATTCTATTTTATCAACCGTGTGTCATTGTACACACTCGTTTTTCAATTATGGAGGAACGATCCTTGAATTAACTTATATCTACCGTATCCTATTACGCCGTGCCTTATTCTTTATTAACAAGAGTCGAGGTACAATATCCGAACTTTGAAATCCTTCTAACCTCATTATTCCTAAAATCCTGTCCTAGCTTCTAAGGTGGGTAGACTGTAAGCCTTCTTGGATATACAAGGATTATCGATTGATTAGAATAATTTCCCATTAGAATGATAGCTAGTGCCCCATAGACTTCCACTTTCCATTTAGACTATCTTGTGTCCCCGACCGTGCCATTAATATTCGGAGCACGAGACCAGCTGTTATCTCTCAACAAATTTCATATGCAAGATCTAGACGAGTTCACCTTCATCTAGGTATATCATGTCCCACTCAAACCCGTCTCCTTGTACTTATTTTTGGGGTACGACTTTCAGGACAAAAGGACTAGCTATAACCCTTACTATAATGCCGGTACACTTCCGACTTCCATTAGAGCCTCAACTTGACTTAATTCCTTCGACCCAATATATGGTTGTGATCTACTCGAAGCACTATGCACATGCCAAAGTGTGCCACCCAATTGAGGCCTCATGTGCTACTTAAATACAAAAGTCACTAAAGGCATATTTTGAGCTTTAGGGACCTAGCTAACCAACCTGACTAGCAACTAGCTCAATCCCTTGGGTAGAAACCTATTCTAGGATACCCTAATCTAGTAGGAATAATTTTATCATTAGGATGTCTAGTCCATATAGATTGAAACCCAATGTTCATCCAACCAACGACTGATGTCCAAATAGAGAACCCATTAAGATCACAATCTTGATTTCTTAAATCTGTTCTATTATATAACCTTGTTTAGAATTTCAAAAACAGAATTTCTGTATTGCATGGATTGCAAGCCCTCTAAGAGCGAAGGGTCCTTCGATGTAGCAAGTGACTGGACTAGAGTAGCCCAATCTAGCGAATAAGGCTATAGTTCATAAATACTCTTTCTACCTGTATTATTGTATATTCTCTACCGCTCTTTAAACTTTATAATTACTCTTGATTGTTCTTCCTTATCTTCCTGTCCTCTCTATTGCAGATAGACGAAGGTCATACTTATTAGAACACACCAATATTTTTTAGCTACTTGTGTAATTACTGCTTGCTAAGTTCGGGTTGCTTGATAGATACGAAAGGATTATAGATACCATATACCGAGATATTTGTTGGTAGGATTGTTAGCACCAGTTAGAAGATTTTAAGATTTAGTGTGAGGAGTAGTGTGACCAAAGGTGGGTAGAAGTCCTGGAGGCTATTTGGCTAGTGAAGAATACAAACTATTTGTGAGGAATTAACATTTGAGAAGATTATGGTAATAGTGGGTTTATTCCTTGACTTTTTATTTTTTTTTAAATTTTAGACATGGTTATGGGTTAGAATTGCGAGGACGAAATTATTTTTAAGGTGGGTAGATTTGTAGCTCCCCTTCCCGGAATTTTGAAATATTTATTTATTTATTTATTGATTTAAATGGTAATTTTTAGAATTTTGTAAATAATTATTTAGTTAATTATTACGGTAGATGTTTTAATCATGATTAAATTTGGAGTACAAGGTGACTAGGAATTATGGCACGGATAGTGAAGTGGCGTGCTTTGACTAGTGTATTAGCCCTGGTAGGGAAGACCGAGCCATAGTGACGTCCTAACTAAGAAAACCAGACCAAGTTGCGACACAACCCTTACCGATGAATTATTTATTATTAATTAGATATATGATTTTAGATGACCCGATTGTACCAACTTAGCCCGAATTGGGTCCGAACCGAATCCAAGCCTTTGGAGACATGTAGTGAGATCAAATACGCCCATGTAGAGATATTTCAAGTAGATGCAATGCCTATTATGGGTATATTAAATTTTATTATTATTATTATTATTTTATTGGGATTGTTATTTAATATTACTATTTTATTGGTTATATTATTTTATTGTCAAATAAATATTATATGTGTGAATGTGAGTGTAAGTATATATAAATATTATATATGTGTTTATTGGTATGTAAATATAAATAAAATTAAATACGTGTGTATTTATATATATATAGATATTATATAATATATAATATATATATATATATATCTAGATATATATATATATATATATATATAATATATATATATATAGGTTGTTTCCTACACATGGCATAAAAGTCGCTTTCTAGAATTGGACTGTCCAGGTGGAAAGTGTCTTTTTTGCTTTTTGGATTCTTCCTCCCTAATGGTCGCCTTACTAACGCTCGCCTTCTTTTCTATTCAGTGGCGTCTATCCTAAATGGTATAGATTGCTTCTTTTCCTCTTTGCTTGGTTGCTGTGCTTCTCCCTTGCTCTACTTAGTGAAGTTCAGGAAGTCAAGTCAATAAATGAACGAACGGATCCTACATGGTAAGGTTGCTAGAAAACATCAAATAGAGAGAGTGAGCGGACCTTTCAAGAAGAAAGCCAATGTTCCAGACCGGCAATAGCTACAGAACTAAGCGTCTTAGTTCGCTACCTCTCACCTGCATGAAAGTATGCAGCCGGGTCTCACCACTTTAGAAGGACAGGTTACACCACGTTCGAAGCCTTGAAAGAAGTCTTGCTGACTCTACTGCTTGTAATGAAGTGAATATTCGGTGATCATCAAGAAAGAGTTCGTTTTCCATTCCAGGTCCGGATGGAGGACTTGTTTTCTCACTCGGGTGGGTCTCACATTCTTCCGCGAGAAGCAAGGTGGAGGATATAGTAAACCAATTCACATGCCAAAGAGAGGAATCCCACAAGGGCGATTACGGAACCTTCCAAGTCCTATCATTTCATTTAAGACGTCATTTCTACGCTTCGAGTGTCGAGTTGATGAAGTAAGGACTAGAGGAGAGAGAGAATGCCTTCCCGCTCGGGCCCTAGGACTCCAATAGGTCCTTTTTTCCCTTGAGCGAATGAGTTTCCGAAGTCCAATTTAAGCAAGAGATTCGAAGATCGTCTGCATCATGAAAGAAGCAACGGAAGGCCGAACTACAGCTTTTCTTGACTTAATCAACTCGGCACTAGCATAGGCTACGTCGTATAATGAGAATATAGGAAGATAGTTCACAGTTTTAGAATGCCAAGTCAGCATACATGTCAACCCCCGTTGTTCAGCCATGTCAGCCTACCATGACACTCCTAGTCAACTTCCTAAGCCCATCATTTTCCGTCCATCTTCGATTTTCATTATATATATATATATATGAAATATATATAATAGTTATATATATATATATATATATATATATATATATATATATATATATATATATATGAATGTGTGTATGTATATACATATATATATATACATTAATAATATTGTTATATATATATTATATTATATTGACATATGATATAGGTAAATATATATAGAGCAAATAAATGGGTATATAATGTATGTTATATATAATTATATATATATATATATTTTTTATAATATATATATATATTTATATATTTATATATATATATATAGATATATATATATATAATATATATATATATATCTATATATATATAATTATATATATATACACATACATATATATAATTTTATATATATAATATGTTATATATTATATATATATATAATTGTTATGTATATATATATATATATATTATATATATATATATATATATATATATATATATATATATATATATATATATGAATATGTATTTGGGTATAGATGTATATTAAACCCCAAATAAAAATCAGCCCAGCCAAGAGCCTTGCCCGGCCCAGCCTGCTGCAACCCCATACCCGAACTGGACCACACCAGCCCAGCCCACTACTCTCCACAGCCCCAATAGACCGCAACTAAACTCTCCCCACAAGCAAAACCACAGCAGCATCAAGCCCATAAAAGGCCTTCCCCGACCCCTGTGAACTCTCAGCCAAGGCCGACCACAACTGATATAAACTGAATCGAACGTAACGAAAACATTAGGTATCGAACGCGCGCCACTTCAAAACCCTAAGCCACCGACGCCACCACCCGTACCTGGCGCATCACCCTGACCACGCGTGCCGCCGGGGGGCGGCTGCCGCAGGTCGGAATAGCCGCGCGCGTGCGCGCGACACAACTGAAACAGAGCGCAGCAGCAGTTTGCGGTATTGATGGTAGCGACTTCGCAACGACGGTTCGCAACAATCGCTCGAACCTTTTGCGAGCCGATTTCTCGGGTATGTCCTCAATATATACGAGATTATTTCCTTTCTATTAGAACAAATTTAGATGGTTTACGTTGGCCGATAAATCGAAGTGAAGTCGACAAAAAACTTGCTTGCAAACAGAACAACACCCAGTCCAAACGCCCATATTGGAAGGCCGATTCTGACCAAACCAATAACCAACTTAGAATTTTGTTTGAACAATTATTTGGACAACATGTAGGGCATCATAACCCTTCTCGTAGATTCGGATTTCAGTAAGTAGATAAGAAGATATTCGATTATAAAGTTTGACACAAAACTATTTTAAAAATATAGAAAATAGAAAAATTTGTCCGAGACGACGTGCGTCCTGCCAATCAGGGCGACGTGGTCGCGCACCGTAGGCATCGAAAGCTGCGTAACGGCTTCGTGGTCGTGTGAGCTTTGACGGAATTTAAATTGGTTGCGTGTGCGCGACGAATTTGATGCGTATCCGTCGAAATTTACCGTATCGACCTCTGTGCAAGTTTCCCAATTAATTTGTGCACGCTCATCAGATCAAGACGAAACTTGTGCCAACAGGACTGTATCATTTTTCTGGTCCTGTACGCCAAGTTTGGTCCAAGTCTGGTCCAACCGTATGTGCCAACGGGCAATTTTGTGCACGGCCCGCCGGAATCCAACTCTGGACATACGGTTGGGTTCATATCGAAAAACCGGATCCGTAGACATGTAGTTTGACGACTTTAGAGACCATTGACTTTGGCACGCTTTTCGGTACAAAATGGGTCCAACAGCGGACACCGTTTTGGCCCAAAATTACCATTTTGCTTCTGTGTCCAGAATTGGACTTAAGGACAAGCAATCCTAGCTAATTTGACTATTCTGAAAACATTGGTAATGTTTATTTCAGCTTTCGGGGACTTTTGTACGGGTTTTGACTATTATGGCATTGAGTAGTTCAGACTGTCGGTTTCACCAGCAGAGGACCACAGGCGAGTACAGTTTATTGTCTGTATTTCGATATTGATTTTCACTATATTTCATTGATTGGCCATTGGTTATGTGATTTTTATACTATTATACTGTTGAGCCAGGAATGAGAAGTACCAAGGATGTGTGATCCGACCGTAGACCGTGTTTATTTTCATACAGTAGACCTTGTAGACCGTATTTATTTTTCTGCAAGTAGACATTGTAGACCGTATTTATTTTCTGCAAGTAGACATTGTAGACCGTGCTTATTTTCTGCAAGTAGACATTGTAGACCGTGCTTGTTTTCTGCAAGTAGACATTGTAGAACGTGCTTATTTTTTATGCAAGTAGACCTCGTAGACCGTGCGGTGTAGTGTCCCAGACCGATCACATATCAAAGGTACTTCTAACAGTTGGGGAAAGTATTTGTGTCTATTTATTTGCTATTGGTTTTCTGTATTTCCTGTTTATTTTTCAAAACTCATGATTGATGTCTAACCTTTGTTTTATAGTCATTTTCATATTGAAATTGCATTCAGTGAATTGTGCTCATTCCATTCCTGACTGAAAACCAACATTTTTCAGGTTAGCCGTGAATTCATTTAGCTTGGGGAGTGACGGGAATACTCGCAGACAAAAGCCTAGAGACTAGCTAGATAGTTGAGTTGTAGTTATTTATTTATTTGTACAAGTTTATATTTTTTTATAAATGTAAAACTTGTGATCATTGTAAGTTAAATTAATTATGTGAATGAGCATTATTTGTGATTTTGATCTTCATGGCCGTGACAGCGTTCTACCGCCGACATTGCGGCGTAGGCTGGCTTGGACACGTCTCGTATCCGTTTAAAAAAAAACGGGTGCGGGTCATGATAGAAGATTCATAGAGTAAATCTAGATATCGTTGACTGGGCTTACGAGGCTTGCCGTGCTTTGAACATTTTCTACCCCTAGTGTCTCGAGAAGCCATATTTACAGAGGCATAGAGCACCTTGTCTTCGTCTTCTGACATTGGTTCAGAAGTTAAACGGTCGAAGACAGATCGTTTTGTCGTCTGGGAACAACACTTAATAACCACCTTGTGATTACAATGGCGTTCTAGTGGTTGGATTAGAGGTGTTAAAGTGTTATCCCGCTTCTGCTTGAGGTGCTCCCGAAGATCAGGGATATATTCTTTGACGAAATTCGGAACATGATTCCGATTCTTCAGATGCTTTGTCCCATGAGTATACAGAGAAGTACTCAACTCGTTGGCATAGGTGTCAAGATTTTTCCTCTTGGAAGTTTGCTTTTGATACAAGTTCGCCTTCGGCATTGGTTGCTTGCGTTTATTGAGATAAGTTCGTAAATCAGCAAATTCACCCCAGGAGCTTCTGTCTGAGATACTAGCAATTTCCCCTGCTTTGAGCGGAATATCTGAAGAGTTGGAAGATCTTGGAAGTGTGCTACTGGAGTAGGCAAGATGCCTCTCTGATCAATATTCTTCCCTTTAGCAGGGAAAGAAGAATTCTTGTTTGAGAGAGTTTTGTACTGTTTAGTGCCGAGGCATGTTCAGATGGATCTTCCGAGGTAAAAATCGGAGGACTGGGAAAAGTCTAAAGGGCATTTTCCTTTATTTTGTGAAGAAGGGTTGGCCAAAGAGCATTTTCCTCTGTTGTTTTCCAGGTTTTAGACTATGGAAAATTGAGAAAAGACCAAAGGGTCTTTCCGTTTTTTTGTGACGGAGGAGGAATAGCCAAAAGGCTACCCCCTGTGGGTTGTGCAGGAACAGAAGAGGCAACAACTTGCACTCTGGAAGAGATGACAGATAGCTCCTTGGCCATAGAATCAGTAGGGAGTGCAACCTATATTCTGGAAGAAGCAGCAAGTGAAGCCTTGGCTACAGAGGGCTTAAGTTGCGCTCTGGTTGAAGAAGTAGTAGATTGCACAAGAGGGAAAGAGGCTTTCAACTGCGCCAGAGGGAGAGGAGCAGCACAAGTTATAGAGTGTGCTGTGGCAAGAGGAGCATCGTGCTGCGCTTGGGCTGCAGGAGCTTTGGCTTGCGCTATGGCAGAGCAGGTAGTGACCTGCGCAAGAGCAGAAGTGGCCACTGGTCCCCTGTCAGAAGAAACAGCAGGCTGCGCAGAGGACTTTGGGATCCACGCTGAATGGACCTTGCTCTTGGCAGAAGTCACAGTGCGCCGAGTTGCCCTAGAGTTGATCATCGCTTCGTAGGCAGTCTGGTTGACCTTCACAACCAGCGTCTTCTGCGTCTTTCCGATAGACGCAATGTCACATTGAGTTGTCACTTCCTCGTCGGAGGAGAAAGTCGTCCCCAGCAGAGTCGCCATTTTGTTTGCAAAAAACAAAAGTCTTTATTTCACAAACTTTAAAGAATAGTACAAAAGTACAATGAATTCTGGGAAAGTATAACTGTAGGAATCCGATCTGAAGACGATCGCTTTATCCCTTGGTCTATGTGAACTTTGAAGACGATAGCCTCTGAAGAATGCAGCAGCACTTGGAAAAGAACTCCTGATCTCGAAAATGATCTGATCTCCTTAATGAAGAACATGAAACTCTATTTATAGAGTTCTAAAAATAACTGATTTGTAGTTATTCTGGATTGCGTACAATGGACCGCGCTAGTGACAGATTGTGCAGACCACAAACTGTGCTGACCTTTGGACAGTTGTTCGATTATGGGCTAACTGTATTTAGACGCGTGGCATTATTTGATTAAAATGCGCTTGGTCTTGTACAGGCAGTTGCCACGTGGCGAGCAATTGATGGCATGTAAGCCACATAATAAATGTCAGTTATCTTCAAAAAGCTTGATGGATCGTGCCACTTGCTAGCTTCAGACTGCGCTCAGGTTGGACTGGCAGACTGCGCTGGGATTCGGACAGCTAGACTGCGCAGGGATTTGGACTTGGTCAAATTTCGCTGAGGAGGATCTGGCAGACTGCGCTGGACTATACAGCTATTCTTGAGCGCCGTGCTGCACGGGATACGAACGAATTCCTCGCTTTTCGGGCTGTCAGACTGTCAGTAGATTTGATTTCTTTGTCAGGTAATGATGGCTTTACCACATTAGCATAGCGCGCTCGGGTAGTGGCGTAGTTTATTCAAGCGCGGTTGACTTTTGGCATTGTTCACATTAGCGCTGTTCATTAATGGGTGCGCAGTTTGGGCTTTGTGCACTATTTGATGGGTGCAACTTGATTTTTAGGACTTACAATGACTTCGTACAATGCCATTGGGCGAATGTTCTTCGACGGTGCTTCAAGAACGGGGCCACAAGGCGATATCGTCGCTGGAGTCGGGGTGATATTAATTTCTCCCTCCGGACTATTTGTCAATCGGGCGTATTCCCTTACAGAATCCTGTTCGAATAACGTAGCCGAATATAATGCTCTAGTCATTGGGCTCCCACTCGCAAAAGAAGTGGGGATCAGATACCTGGAAGCTTATGGTGACTCGTAGTTGATTGTTAACCAGATCCAGGGTTCATACGAGGTCCGCAATGAGGACCTAATTTTCTATCATCAGACAGCAGTGGCCATCATTTCAACCTTGGAGGGGTTCTTTATAGAGAACGTTCCTAGACTTCAAAATATCGAAGCCGATGCCCTGGCCGGTCTCGCCACTTCCTTGGCACTCCCAAATAATGTTCATCATCTAGTCGACATAATAGGCCATGAACTGGTCTGCCCTAGGAACATCTTCAACTGGGTATGAGTTGCTCTGCCCAGATAACCAACGACATACAAGACTGGAGACGCCCGCTCATCGAATTTGTGGTCTATTGAATTCTGCCAAAGAATGTGAAGAAAGCCACCTCAATTAGAAGACGCTCCCTCAGATTCTTCTACGATACGGAGACAAAAATGTTATATCAGTGATCCTACGATGGGCTACTACTAAGATGCCTGTCAGGTGCAGAAGCCAAAGAAGCCCTACGTGAAGCTCATGACGGTACTTGTGGGGCTCACCAACCTGGCCCGAAATTACAAGATCGTCTTCGCCGGATGGGTTATTACTGGCCCACAATGGTCGCAGATGCAGTTGATTATGCAAAGAAGTGCAAGGCTTGCCAGATCTATGCAGATTTCATACAACTGCCATCTGAATTCTTGTACCCGACAGTAGCCTCTTGGCCATTCGAAGCATGGGGAATGGACGTCATTGGGCCAATCACCCCGCCGTCGTCTAGAGGGCATCGGTTCATACTTGCAATCACCGATTACTTCTCCAAATGGGCAGAAGCTATTCGTTGGTAGAGGTTAAGACATCGAACATGATTAGCTTCATAAAACTTTACGTCATCTACCGTTTTGGACTGCCCTGGAGGATTATCCACGACAATGGTCCGCAGTTCGCAAGCCACACTTTCTATCAATTTTGTGATAAGAATCGGATCCAGAACATGGCTTCGACAGCATATAACTCCTCGACCAATGGTCTGACTGAAGCATTCAATAAAACCATAATCAAGCTCCTCAAAAGTTCATGTCTGCAAACAAATGCGACTGGAATGAAAAGCTTGGTGAGTGCCTATAGGCGTATCGGACGACGATTAAGACGGCTACATGAAATACACCATTCTCCTTGGTCTACGGGAGCGAGGCAGTCCTCCCATTGGAAACTCATATCCCTTCACTTCGAGTGGCCCTCATCTACCGGTTAACGGTGGACGATAACTACCGCCGACGTCAACATGAGTTAGAAGCATTAGATGAGAAGCGTTTACAAGCTCAACAAAGCATAGAGCTTTACCAAGCGTGCATCTCTTGGGCTTTCAACAAGAAAGTCAAGCAGAGGATATTCCAAGTGGAAGATCTTGTCTTGGCCATTCACAGACCAATGCTCATGACTCACAAGACCCCCGGCAAATTCCAACCTAAGTGGGAGGGTCCGTTCGTCATCGAGACCGTATTCTCCAATGGCACGTACCGTCTCGCAAAACAAAATAATGACTTGCTCATGATGCCCATCAACAACAAATTCCTCAAGAAATACTATGTCTAAACGACACCTTCCAACCATCTCTCAGATTATGAGTTATATACCCGCAGGTATCGCTGAACTTACACTCTGACTTTAAATCTCCCAGATTATTGAGTTACGTACCCTCAGGTACCACTGAACTTATTTTCTAATTACTCTGAATGAATTCTCTTGGTCGTATCTATGTACCCCCTGGTCATAGCTTTTCTACCACCAAGAATTTGCCTCAAAATCTATTGCCCGCACCACCGGTGCGCAGAAGGGCAATAAGTCCACACAACTTATCCTAATCTATTGCTCGCACTGTCAGTGCACAAAAAGGGTAATAGGTCCACAAAATTCCCCAACAAAAAAAAGCAACCATGTCCATATTACCTCTGAGTTATTTTTCCCGTCCATTGCAAACAAATCATCCTATGCGTAGAACTTCCACGTTGATAGCACCTCTGAGTTGTTCTGTGTATCCCTATCATGCCTACCCCTAACATGTCCTCATTATCTCTGAGTAGGAAGGCTTTGTTTTGACCCGTATTTACCACGTCCTCATTACCTCTGAGTAAATACGTTGGTTTCCTCTTCACTTATTATCAGTACTCGCATCGCCAGTACACAAAAATGATGATAAGTCCATAAAAAATTATCCTAATCTATTACTCACACCATCGGTGTACCAAAGAGTAGTAGGTCCACAAAATATCATTCAAATCTATTTGCTCGTATTTTCAGATGCGCAAAAGGGCAACAGGTCCACAAAAATCCCCTAGTGGGATGTCCTTTACAAATGCTGTATTAGGCCCTCTAGTACAAGCACCACAAAATACCACAAATAGAATAGAGTGAGCATACTCTGGTCATTCAAGATCAGTTACATTCATAGGACTACATCGACAACAAAGAAAGGAAAATCTGGCAATACATAGTTGGGTTTGACAGCGCTTCGTCTTCAAGCAGTTTCGTGGCCCTCGAAGGAAGTCATGTTCTACTGCTGAGAAGCAAACAAAGCTATTGAATCTCCAAGGAGCTGCCGGGAGGAGGGTAAATATAGCATGCTATCCTCCCCTCCATATTGCGGATGCCTTAGTCCCGCTCCCCCAAGGGACTATACCTTCAAAATATGGTCGCTGATGGTGGTTTCGCCTACCTGGAGAGCCGTGAAGGCACGACGTTCATAACGACGCCTGACCACCGTCCAACTCTCCGAGGTATAAAGGCTCTTCCTACTATCTGGGGAAAACTATTCCGAAGCATGAAGAGTCCTGAGTTGTTTGATGTGTATGCCAAAAAGGCATGGGGAAAACTCTTCCAAAGCATAAGGAGTTTGAGCTCTCTGATATAGGCGCCAGAATGTTGTACGTTTACTCCATTACCAACACCGGTCCTGAAGAAGCTTGTTAGCCAGGCCCCTACAAAAAATATGAGAAGAAGGGGATTCAGCACCGAGAAAACAAAGAACTCTGTTATGCGGCCTAGTCAGTTAGACGGCCCAGCCAAAACAGAACTCATACAGTCCACAATTATGAGGCCGGCTTCATGAAGCACTCATGCAGCATTTATACGGCTCAGTTATTATCATGCGGCTCAGTCATGAAAAACTCATGCGGCCCAATCAGTCATAGGGCGATCATACGACCCAATCTTACAGTATTCATGTGACCCAATAATAAAGTGCTCATGCGGCACCTATGCGGCTCGGTCGTGAAAAGTTTATACAGATTCATCTTGAGACACTCAGCCAGTTCAAGTTCGAATAAGCAGCGGTTATGCGACTCAGCTTGTGCAGCCCTATCGTATAGAACACATGTGGTCGAGACGAGATAGGGCATACATCGACCAAGTTTATAGCAGAGGCAGTATATGACAGCCCCGCGCACGAAATTTCAGTCATCATCTGCTCACCACCCTTACCCTTGGGAGAAAGTTGCACATCGGAATGAATGGAAGAAGTGTCTACCGCTCTCGACGGGAAAGCAAGTCTCTCCCCTTTGTCCGCTGCACCAATCGACTTAGAAGCTTTTGGAGCCATAGCAGAAAGTATAAAGGAGGAGAAGGTGAAAGAAGAAAGACTCTCTCTGAATGACTCATATTTATAGAGTTGTTGAAGAGAGACTCTTCGATTCTCGAGATCATTAAAGATAGAGACGACGTTTGGGAACTTTATTCCTAGTAACCGTCGAGCGTCTCTTCGGTTTTCGAGATCATTAAAAATAGAGTCGACGTTTAGGAACTTTATCCCCAGTAACCGTCGGCTTCATCTCGAAAATAGATCCATAACCGAGTCAGGAGAATTAAATACAGCAGTGACAGCTGGCAGACTCTCTGCGGCTCAAAGCGTCCCTGCAACTCAAGATTTGTTCTGCGGCTCAGTACTTCTCTGTGACTCCAGTTCGAAAACCACTTCCTGCAACTTGAAGACTCCCTACGGCTTGGCATATTTTTCATGCTTCTTATTCAAAGTATTCCAAATTTGTAATTTAAAAATTTTGAAGGGGGTTTTGTAGAAACACGAAAAATATGGAGTTCGTACGGATTACAAATTGCCGCATAGGTACTTCGGGCCAAACAGGCCCGCATGAAGGAAAGCCGCATAACTGTTCAAAGACATATGCGGCCCATCGACGAACAGCTGTAGAAGGAAAATTTGTGACCAAGGAGGAGCAGTTCGACTGATAAAGCTGACGAGTCCTGGCAAAACATGACAGTTCTGACACTTCGACAAGAAAGATAAGACGTGATACGTTGCCCAAAAGCAGGGTTCGTACGCCTCCATGCGGCCAAAAAAGCGTCATCCAAGCTGCATGAACCTCATGCGGCCCAGCTTATGCGGCCCCAAAATTTCTAGAACTACAGGCAGCCGGGAGTAACTGTGATCCGTGCCGCATGCATGAGTCTCATACGACCCTGCATGATCGAAGACTGAGAATGCTATACGCAACGGGACACGTGGCAATCTGACCAATTCCTCAACTACCCAGATTTGCTGTAACAAAATCCTAACAAATCGATAGATGGCAGCCCAAGAGCGGGTCTTCGTGTGCTAATCAGTCACGTGGCCGCAAGCCGTTTATGCGGCTCAAAATCTATCCAATTATAAATAGCAGGGTACCATACCCCTGCAAAAGGCTTACAACCTTCAAGAAAAAAGCAATATCTTCACGAGCTAGAGACTGCATCAGATAGTCCACAGAGTAAGGCAGAGTTGATAGCACTTTTCCGAGCCTCCACCGTCACCCACCATAATCAAAACTAAACAATTGTACTTAGATTGTTTCCTAGGCTTTCTTTCTAGGCTCTTTCTTTGTTCAAGCGAGTTTGCAATCAATTCCAGTGTTTTGTAATACCTGTTGTTGATTTTTATGGCAAACAATATCCTGACATGTTTTTTGGCACAATGTGGGTCCGACATGGATACCGTTTTGATCCAAAATTACTTTTTTGCCCCTGTGTCCAAATTGGACTTATGGGTAGGCTATTCTAGCTATTTCGACCATTCTGGACACGTTGGTGATGTTTGTTTCATCACCCGACAACATCGTAGACTTTCTCCTATCTTTTACCATTTGTTATAATCTTTCTCTTTTTTATTCGTATTTTAGATCCTTGTATCAGAATTGAGATCGGTCGATTCTAGTGATTTCACCATCACTGAAATTGATTTGTTGACCCTATAGTTGTTTATAGAGACTAATTTTGACCCTGTTTGACCATGGTTGACTACTTTGACTGAACGGCGAAGTAGAGTCAACATTTGACCTAAGTTAGACTAGTTTTGACCTTGGTTGACCACGGTTGTCTATTTTGACCAAAATTCAACCGGAAGTCAACCGTAGCCTAAAATTGATTAGAACTTGACCGAAGTTGACCAGTTGACCCAAAGTCAACTATTTATCAATGTTAGTCAAGTTTGACCTAGAGTTGACCTAGGGTTGACCCGAGTTGACCAGTTGACCAAAAGTCAACTATAAGTCAACCCTTGACTTAGATTGACCTAGTTTGACTTGCTTTGGTCTAGTTTGACTTTGTTTGACCTAGTTTGACTTAGTTGACGTACCTTGACCTAGTTTGACTTAGTATTTGATTTTACTTCCAAACTATTATATTGATACAGTATTCCATCTATAGGTCCTCGAGGCATTGTTCTTGGACTCAGTCAACTTATCCATCACATCACATGCGAGTACATTCTCTGATAATATCTATGTTTTATGATATCATCTATGTTTCTTGTATTTAGTGTAGATATCTTTTTTCTCTTGACATATTGTTCACACAGATTGGTATTTTACTGGATCGTCAAGAGATATTATTTCTTGTATTCTTTGGTATATATTGTGCAAGTCTTTCTTGTTTCCTGTGCATTGTATATAACGATTCCTGCGAAGGCTAGTTACCCTCTCAGAGAATCGCTTGTCATGATGTGTCATGGTTGGATCCACTATACTAGTCGGGGGACAGGGAGTATTAGTGTAGATATGTGGTTAATTCCTATTGTGCACCCATTGTGCATCGATTGATTGTGAGTATTGATCATACACTCCATGTATGATTAGCCAGGCCTGTTACTATTATACAAGTTTCCAAGCCGGCCACATGTTGTAGCTATTACACACAAACCTAGATAGATGATTCTTGATTCTTGTATATGCCATGATCAGTTTTACTTGCCTTATTCTAGCTCTAGATTTATAGCTTATCTTGCCACGATACTCACATGTACATTTCATGATTCCTTGTATATTCTCTCTATTTACTGCTATTTTTAATATCATCGAACTAGAACTGTTATTTAAGATTTGTGCTTGTTCCATCCTGACTAGATATGTTGACAATATTTTAGGAGTAGTTGTGCCCTCAGTATTGGACTACAGTATGTTGCTAGCTGGGCTGGTTCTCGGTATTCTTCACCGTGAGTTTTTTTCAGGAGTTCTAGGTCTGGTAGTTATTTAGTTTGTTATTGTTTCCCTCTGTTTTATTCTTATCTCATATGATCCTTGTAGATTCTAGTTGTTCTAGTGATATTGTTATTATTTTTGTCTTATCTTTCTTAATTTTTGTGATGTGATACGAGTACCTTTATAGTTATGGATCTTTAGATATTGTAGTTAGTATCGGGTACTTGACAATGCTCTACCGTCGATACTGCGGTGTAGACTGGGCATGGCCCACGTATTCGTACCCGTATATCCGGGTGCGGGTCGTGACACATTTTTAGTGGTGGCCCATGCTTGTCAGTCTTTGCAGTTAATGCGAAGTCGTGGTAGTATTTAATCTTATTTATACTACTGCGAGCATGCCCTAGGATTAAGGTTGAGTCATGGAATATTTTAGGATTTTGGTACTCAGTCACATATTAGGAACTCTTGGTAGATTCCAGAGATGACCCCTGGGAATCTTATTTCGAAAGCTTCACTACTACAAAAATGGTTAACAATGACACTTTATAGATGACATCCATGTCAAAATGTTATTAATAAAACTTTTAATGTCATCTCATTAGATGATCGTTATTGATAAAGTTATTAATGACATTAAAAAAAATAATGTCATGATAAATACCCTAAGATGACGATTAAAAAGATAAGGGACATAAAATTGTTTTATGGATGTCATCTTTTCTGTATAAAAAAGATGCGAGACTAACAATGACATAGCTATATTAAGATTCATATTTAAATTAAACAATGACAGAGACATGTTGTGTGTCATAATATATTGATTAAAAAATTGACATCTATACTATTATATAATTTGAGGCATACAAGTATATCTAAAAATTTTGCTTAATATTTTAATAAAAATTTAATTAAGACTAGCATTTTTCTAATAGTATAAAGATTATATTTAGTTTAAATAATGAAAAAAATATACTCAATTGTTAACCTTGCATCCATTCTTGACCTTTGAATGGAGGTCCCAAGGGGCATATCAATCTACTGATCTTAGATCCATTGGATGCTTAGATTTAATGTCGAGAATCCACTCTTTATTCATTCATTCATTCATTCAGCCAGTCATTCATTATTTATTTTTCCTTTTACTTTTTCCTTATATTTTTGTTCATCCAAATTCCTAAACCTAACCTAATTTAATCCCCCTCCCCCCACCCCCTTTCTTCCAGCCAGCCTCAAGAGAACGACTCCCCATCTTCTCCGATTTATCATCATTTTTTCTATCCCACTCCTCTAAGAAATTCCTAAACCATAATCACTTCTTATCCCCATATTCCTCACAATAATCCCTCTATTTCCTCTACTTTTTCCTCTGCTGGTTGCTCATGCTCCTCACCACCTCCCTATTCGCCATTGTCATCCTCGTCGCCTAGTTCCTCTGGCGTCGCTCCTCGTCTGTGAAGTCCACCCGATCGGCCGAGCCGATGAAGCCGCTCGTGGCACCCAAGGAGCCAGAGGTCGACAACAAAAGGAAGAAGGCCATCGAATTCTTCGAAACCCAGACCGACACGCCGAGTGTTCTCCAAGGTCGGGATCAGGGATTTCGACCGCACTCCGGGTCCAGCGAGTTCCTGACGACCCTTTTGAGCCATAAGATCTCTATCGAGGTGGCCTCGACCCCGATAAAAAGCAGTCAATTGGATCTTCAAATTAGAACTATCGTTCCTATTCGCAAAACAAACCAGATAAGAACACTGATCTCCAAATTATAATTGTTTATTCAATTATGCTATATTTATATGACGTTCACTATAGAAAGTCCTGAGGATGCCATCAATGGAGATGTGACCTCTTCTTGAAGTGGCTTCTGATCATTATTCCAATGGTATTTTCCTTTTCAATTATTGTAGACCATGGCCTCAAAGATCAGTATGAAGCAATTTGAATTCCTTGTGAATCTAATGCCCATGAGGTGTTTGACATGAAGCTTCAATAAGATACCTCATTTGTGTGTTACAGGGAGAGCAAATATTATACGTTCCCTTAATGAGATGTCTAAGCACTTGGCACTTGCTGCAATCTTAGCACTTAACGAAACTGAGCTTCTATGACATACATTTTTTTTATAATCTATAAATGTGAGTTGAAGAAACATTGGAATTTTTTTATAAAATTTTGGAAGCGAAGCTGTAGATAGTCATTCGCCAAGAATAAGAACTTATCCTTAGGTTACAATTATCATAGCACCAATTTAGGTTACAATTATCATAACACCAATTTAGGTTCGCCAAGACCTATTCTAACATCGGAACCATTCCTGTGACTCTGCTTCTATGCTTTTGCAATATGCAACCATTCATATAGCCTCTTGTGACCTATCTTTTTTATTCTTATAAATCTTTCTACATGATGAATCAGGAATTCATGACACTACTTGAACTGATATGTCATTCATGTTGGCCTGATACCTATGGTCACTCTGATCGGAGCCTAAAAGCATCCATGCTATTTAGGGGCTTAAGAATTAAATGCTACGATTTTCTTGTTATTTATACTTTCGAAGAATCACCATTGTACCTTTTACTTGCGATAATATTAAATACGTTTCCAAACCAAACAAACTAGTTTTCTATAATATCTTATTATTCTTAAGTAACATACCAAGTTAATTTAATGAATTTTGGAACTACTCTTGCAAACTGCAAACAATTTTCTGAAGTATGGCATATCACTTCTCTTTGGGGGGTTTTGCACGTGGTATTTCTTGTGTGTGTGTGTGTGTTGGGGGTGGGGGGGTGGGGGAGGGGGGGTAGGGTGGGCTGGGGGGTGATGGTAATGGTAATGAGTAGTGAGATTATTCGAAAATGTTGCAAACTTTAAAGGTTTCCACTAGGTATATCAGTTTAATAGATTTTTATGTTTGTTTCTACAGTTATGTATGAGGACATCATAAAAGATGGTGACGATAACATAATTAATGTTGACATCTCTTCAGTTGTTATAGATATCATGGCATGGAAGTGTGCTCATATTCCACAGCTGAAATGTATCCATCCTGTGTTATAGAGATCATCGACATCTCCTATCATATATAGGCTTAACATTATATCCACTTCATCCTAATATGAACTTCTCCTATTGTCTCTTGGCTAATAGTTTTACATAGCGAAAATGAAGAACATGATTCGAATAACCGAGTCCAAAATTTGGGATAATGGCTTGTTGTAGTGTTGTATTTGGTTGGCCTTGCCAGTATGTATGACGCCTGAAAAATGTTTTTCCATATCTTTGTGTAATCAAACAAATAACGCTGCTACTGTCACAAGTTCTTTTATCAACTTACCACTATAACCAAATGCTGGAACTCTTTTCTTCTCTCATAATTTTTATTTCAACCTCATGATTTAGACTTTCTTTTCCTTCAGTTTGTTGAAACTAAATAAAATATTCTCTATTTACTAATGTTTCATGTTTTAGTTGGAACTCAGCTAGAGCAATTTGGGCATGACAAAACTCAGCCACTTAAAAGTCTTCTGGAGAGATCATAAATGTGTATAGTAAGTTGTGACCATAACCAAGTCCAAAATCATAAATGTTGTGTTCCTCCAAGTCCAAAATTAAAAATTGAAATAAGTCTTGAGACCATAACCAAGTCTGACTTGATGTAGTTTTCTCATTACCATTGGTATTCTCGTACATTTCCATGAGTCATCCATCAGTATACCACTTGTTTTTCTATTATAGACTAACATAACTTTTGTATTGCTATTTCCAATATTGTTTCTCCTATATTATGATAACAAGGACAATAAGGAAATAGTTGTAGATATTGTCACCCCCAGTTTCCAAAAACAGGGGTATTTTTGTCATTTTACATTTTTGAATATTTTTAAAATTTATTTTATTATTTATGATATTATTTTGGGGTTGAAATTTATTTATTATTTATGATATTGTTTTGGGGTTATTTGAGTCGGATTCGAATTTTAACTCAATCCGACTTGAAACGGGGACCCGGGGTAGTTTGACTCTAGTGGGACCCATACACTAGTTAGGCATGGCCCACATGATATTAATTTTAGTCCATATGATAGAAATATTTTAGTTAGAGGTTAGACTAATTATTATGGATAATGTTAGTGTGATTAGAGACTTTAGAATGACTAATTTAGCCCCAACCAATTAGCCCTTTCCTAATACTCATAGAATAGGTTAGTGGAGGCATTTTGGACCTTACCATAATAGGACAAATAGTCCCATATGGCCAGCCACTTTGGGAGAGGATAGGCTCAAGTTTATTTCATTATTCTCATCTACACTCTCTCTTGTTCTTCCCCAAATTCCTAGAGAGCAATCCCTAGCAATTTCTCCACCAAATCCTTCCATTTCGCCACCAAATCTTCTTCTTTCCTTCTCCATTCTAGCCAAGGAGGAAGCTACCCAAGTTTGGGAGGATTCGGAGCTCGTTCGTGTCCTTTTGGAATCTCTACGTGTCGGTGTCGCTCCGGGAAGACTTTTCTTCGATTCGATCTACCGGGAGGTATAAATTCCTTCTCCTTTTCATTTTCTTATGCATATAGGTCTATTTTGAACCCATAGGAATGACCCCATGGTTGTATCTCCATTTGTGTCCATTTCGTGTCCATTTGGAGGTCATAGGAGTGTCCTTTGTGTTGTGGTTGTGTCCATGTGGGAAAATCCCAAATTTGGACACACTATGTGTTGTTGTTATGTATGAATAAATTATTACATGTTTAATCTCATATTTTTGTATTGGAGATGTGTTCTATAGTGTCTCATATATATATATTAGTGTAGAGAGTGAGTTCTTGATATATTATGTTATATACTTGTGTTCTTTTGTCTCAAACTACCCAAATCCGTCATGATTTTTATCCACGTTTTTAATTTCAGTCCTAACTTAGAAATGTCATAACTTCTAACTCAAAGCTCGGTTTAATCTCCCGTTTTTTTAAAAGAAGCGTATTGAAGTTAGCTTTCCAAAAACATATATTAATAGGCCTAATTCTTTCTGTAACTTTCTTGAGAATTATTTAAGTGTCAGCTGTACGAAAGACAAACGCGTTCTCGGTGTTTTCGTGATTCCGGGAGTTTCCGGAAACAAAAATGCGATCCGTTTGAAGTTTCGAAAAGCTAACACATAGATCTATAACATACTTTAATCCTAGATTTTAATTCATGCTGAGATGATACAGTATTGATTATTAGTAGGAGTTACTATTCGGCATATGTATTTGTGCACCCTTGTGTGTAATAATGTTCTATTTGATTTTTAACCCATGTTAATGTATATACATTATGTAATTAAATAGAGAATGCAAGCATGAGTAAATGTTTAAAAAATGATGTATAAGGTGTAAGTATCCTATCTAATGTAAGCATGTATAAGTATGGGCTTGTAATATGTAGGTTCCATAGTATGTAATGTATGGTGCTATAGTAGTGCAAGAGAATAAATGAATGATGAATGAATGCAAGCATGAATGTAATGTAATAATAGATGTAATGTATGAAATATACAAGTTAATGAGATGTAATATTCTATGTTAACACAAATCCTATATTACCTCATGTACCCCTTACACTATGTAGACACTAT
The DNA here is from genome assembly GCA_029216955.1 of Iris pallida. Classification (NCBI taxonomy): domain Eukaryota; kingdom Viridiplantae; phylum Streptophyta; class Magnoliopsida; order Asparagales; family Iridaceae; genus Iris; species Iris pallida. The sequence continues at coordinate 51,139,821 of JANAVB010040619.1, forward strand.
CACACTTGACACTTTGTTCACTTATACTTTGACACTCTTTGATATGTATACACTATGTATGCCCATTTAACCCTCACTTGCCCCTTTGCCATGTTCACATACACACATAGCCTTTTAAATAAGTATTTATGAATACAGTTAACTTAGCTATGTATGTATAATATATATGTTAGCATATTATGTTGTAATATATAGTTTATATAACCATTTGAAATACCATGATTATAGACCTAATGTTGAATACCAATATATGCATGTGTATATATGTGTAGACATATATAGTTTAAAGTAATAGATTACCTAGTGTATATCCAATGTGAATTCTTGCCTATTTGAGTATTGAATAATTGCATGCTATATAGAGTTGGATGTATGTTGGCTTGTATAGCCTTGTATTGATGTGTGCTTGCTAGGATAGTCTTGGTTAGGCCTAGTAAGACTTGCTGGGTTAGGACATGACCTAGTTTGACCTAGTTTGACTAGTGCAGTTGACCAGAGTTGACCAAGGGTTGACTTTGGCCTAGTTTGACATAGATTCATGTAGAATACATTGTAGTGCTTTATATTACCCTTCTGGACATGTTGTGACTTGTGCTGTTCTAATTAGGAGCCAGACACCACTCCTCGGACAGTACATTTTTCTTGGACACTCAAATAGCAGGCGAGTACATTCTCTGATCTTTTCATACTTACCTGGATTATATTCTTGCTCTAGATTACTCTACATGATGCTGACACGTATCTTCACGGATTAATACTATATAGATCCCTTCCTGAGATGTTATCCCTCTACGGGTGCATCGGGTATTTTATGTTCATGTACTTTATCATATGCATCAGGTACTCCTTGTACTCATACTAGTTCATATTTTTACATGTCTCATGTGCTTTATCACGTACCTCATGTACTACTCATTACATGAGTTCACATATCCTTAGCTGTATTCATGTGCTTATAACGTAACTTGAATGGATCCTTGTGTATTAATTGGGACGTGGTGAGTAGAATTGGTTATGTGATCATTATTCCCAGTAGCTGTATAAATGTGCCTCTTATTTGTATTCATGTGCCCCTAAGCCGTTTACATAACCATATTGTACTCTAAATACGTAGCCACTTACAGTCTCTACTATCATGTATTTACTTTCAGTTACAAAATATCTCCTGTTTACTCGTACTTCCTTTTCAGCACTTCCTGTATTTTACTCTATTGCATGATTTATACTCCTAACCTGCTATGAACTGTTTTGAGAGATATGTGCTCGCTTCTGTCCTGATTGGACCTGTTGATAAATTTTACAGATAGCCTGGGATTGCCTGCTAGCCTAGAGGAGACATAGTAGAGGTTGTTTAGATAGTTATTTCATTTTGTCTGGAGTTGTATTTACTTGTGGATTACTGTATTTGAGTTTTGAGATGTATTTCTGGGATTATGTATCTTAGACACTTAGACTTCTATCTCCTGTATCTCTTTTGGATTTCATATTTATCTATCTTTATCATTCTACCTTAGATTGTGATTGAGTTGTACCTCTGTGTTGGCCTCCTTATGGAGAGTATTCATATTATGCTAGTTATAGTTCATGACCTAGAACAGCGTTCTATCGTCGACACTGCGGCGTAGGCTGGGCGTTGTTACGTACTCGTACCCTCACGGTGGGTGCGGGTCGTGACACGTTTTTAGTGGTGGCCCATGCAGGTCGAGTTTATGTAGTGGTATTCGAACTAGAGTACCACTACAGCCTGCAGTAGGAATAGGATATATTTTGAAGGTACTCAATCACGGTTAGGGACTTCTTGAGAGATTCCTGGGACTATCCTTGAGAATCTTATTTTAACTTCGATTTGAAATCTATTTTTTCCCTGATTTGATTTACCTTTACTTCCTGTTATTGAGCTTTATTTTGATGGATTATTGTTGAATTTTGAATCTTGATGATAGTGGTTGAATTTGAGTCCGTATTTTTATGATTTTTGATGGATTATTGTGAATTTTGAATCTTGATGATAGTGGTTGAATTTGAGTCTGTATTTTATGATTTTTGATGGATTATTGTTGAATTTTGAATCTTGATGTTAGTTGTTGAATTTGAGTTTGTATTTTATATATATGTACATTTTTTTGGAATTAAGGTATAACCTGATAACATACTTGATAAGGACAGTGAGAAAGATAAAAGTCTACTTTATTATGGAATTTAGAATTTATTACAGTCATATTTGCTAGCATGACAAGGACGTAGAGCCTGATATAGCTATACTTATCTTAGTTATGAAATCTAGATTTTCTTGCAGCCATACCGGGTGGCGTGGTAAGAATTCTAGATAACATGATTATAGGGTGTATGCCTTATTATGGACTCTATCGTTTATTGCAGCTATGCTTATTGGCGTAGCAGAATTCTGACAACATAATTTCAAGAAGACGCATATGATTATCAGATTGTACCTTAAATATTTTGAACGTATTTTCTCTACTTTTGTTTCAGTCCTTCAAAAAAAAGAAAAAGAAAGAAAGAGAGAATTGTTATTTGTTGTTTTGTTTGTTTCTCATTTATTTAACTTAGGAGTAGCTTTAGCTGTTTTATAAACTTTGTGTAACTTCTCACTATGAAATTCTTCTTAATACAATGAATCGATAATTTTGCTAGACTTTATCTTGGATTTGAAAATTTAGCTCTGGGTTTCAAAATGGGTTTTTCTTTTAAACATATAAGCAAAAATAGATTTTATCGTTATTTCTTTCTTGCTATTATTCTTGTATTAAATAATAATAATAATACTGTCTTAATTACGTCAATCACCTGTTTGCAACCTTGGTAGTAATCTAATTGTTGGTCTTAACGTAGAATTAAAATTTTATATTGGGACATGAGAATATATATGAATATATATAGTGGACACTTTCCTGACACTTATGCATGCTACACTTGATTTCCACCTATCTGAATACATATTAATATGTCGTTAATGTTTAAATTTTCAAAACCCCAATATTTCCGATTCTCTGCTTTCCTAGCTTAACTCGTAATTTAAATATAAAATTTCATGATAATAGTTTTATTTATATCACTGTACATGTATGTTATACGTAGGATTTCAATTCAATTTTTTTTTTTTGGTTGAGTTTTGTGTTTAAATTTGTCAAATCTGAGACTGTGTACATATTAACCCTTAATACGGGATTTTAAATGTTAGTTCAAATTGATTGTTTTAAATATAATATTTAGAGCTGTGTACATTGTTGTTGTAGGGATATAAATTTAGGTTCCATATTCTTACATGTTAGGTTGTGATAAACATTGAGTTGGTTTTGATGTGCAAATTCTCCAAAATCCTGAAAACTGAATACATGTTAACATTTTTACATTAATTTTCATATTTAGTTCAATTTCAGATTTAACATGTAATATTGAACTGTATGCGTAGATAAATGTTGATAGTATATTAGGGTTTCATTCTATCATGTTAGGATGTATTGAGAGCATTGAGATTAGTTGTGATATTTCAAACTCCTAAATTTTGAAATTGTATTATGTTAATATTGTACTGGTTTAAATGTTAGCTTATTTTCAGATTTTGTATGTAAATGCTGAACTAAAACTGGGTTTAACCTTTCAATACTAAGCTATAACCCTGTACAAGGACACACACACCCTAACTTAGTATACCCTGTCATGTAACCTAACTCTTCCTCTCTATGTCATGATTATATCTATATAGATATATATAGAGCTTAGGCATACATGTTATAATGTATACATACATAACTAAATCTCTACCTCTTTATATATACATATATACATGGTTAGCCATGCATGTTATGAGCAAATGAGTTGTGTATTGTAGATTGTTTAACCAATATGACATGATTAGTGTAACTTGATAGTTATTGTTTGAAACCCCAAATCCTCCTATGCACTTTCATGTATATTTCACATACACACACGCCTATTATCTAACCATATGAACATGTCTACATACACCCATACACACACGAACTACATAACTTATACATAATGCTAGCTTTTTTCTCTCTAACGCTATATATATAAATATATTGTGATTGGATTTCCATGCAATTGGCTTTCATTCTTTAACTTTTGATTTTGATTTTTTTGAATAGTACCCCTTATTAGATAAATGGTAGTTAACTTTATTTTATTTTGATAAGTACCAGTTTTCATATAAGATGGTAGACTGCCTTACAGTCTTGATGATTGTTATTTCTGTATCTTTTCTAGTTTAGCACCCTAGATTGCTTGTGTGTTTTGATACCATATGACCGTTTTGGTCTAGCATGACTAGTATACCTAGATGAGACTTTCACTACCACCGTATGCCATGACCCTGTATGTCATCCTTTTAAATCGTATGATTGTTTAAGTTCTGAGACTTTGATTATGGCGGGTTTAACCTAGAAGGAGTATGAACATTTTAATTTCGAGGATAAACTTTTTCTAAGGTGGGTAGACTTGTAACACCCAGTTCTCTAAAATAAGGATAATTTTGAAATTTTAATCATTTATTGATTTGACATTTAAATCATGATATGATTTTTGGTAATTTTTAAATCATTTTAAAACTATTTAAAATCATGACTTGTAATTTTGATGTTTTGCTAGTGAAACCCTAGAGACTGTTTGACCTAGAGCCTAACCATGTGATTAGAGATTTTAATGTCATTTCTGGCCTAAGGATATTTTGCATTTGACGTCTTTGAATTATTTTGATATTTATTGCGTTGGTGATTGTTGATTTTGACCTTTGATAGGTGTGATTTTGTGATGGTTTTGTGTCCGTATCGGACACGTATCAGTTTTTATTTACAAATATTTGATGTGCCTCAAAGAGATTTTTTTTTATTGCTGATTTTTTTTTAAAAGTATTTGAATGAGATTGTTTTCTGCATGTGTTCCTGTGATTGCTTTGTTTTAATTTCGAGGACGAAATTTTTTTAAGGTGGATAGATTTGTCACCCCCAGTTTTCAGAAACAGGGGTATTTTTGTCATTTTACATTTTTGAATATTTTTAAAATTTATTTTATTATTTATGATATTTGGGGTTGAAATTTATTTTATTATTTATGATATTGTTTTGGGGTTATTTGAGTCGGGTTCGAATTTCAACTCAATCCGACTTGAAACGGGGACCCGGGGGTAGTTTGACTCTAGTGGGACCCACACACTAGTTAGACATGGCCCACATGATATTAATTTTAGTCCACATGATAGAAATATTTTAGTTAGAGGTTAGACTAATTATTATGGATAAGGTTAGTGTGATTAGAGACTTTAGAATGACTAATTTAGCCCCAACCAATTAGCCTTTTCCTAATACTCATAGAATAGGTTAGTGGAGGCATTTTGGACCTTACCATAATAGGACAAATAGCCCCATATGGCCAGCCACTTTGGGAGAGGATAGGCTCAAGTTCATTTTATTATTCTCATCCACACTCTCTCTCTTGTTCTTCCCCAAATTCCTAGAGAGCAATCCCTAGCAATTTCTTCACCAAATCCTTCCATTTTGTTACCAAATCTTCTTCTTTCCTTCTCTATTCTAGCCAAGGAGGAAGCTACCCAAGTTTGGGAGGATTCGGAGCTCGTTCGTGTCCTTTTGAAATCTCTACGTGTCGGTGTCGCGGGAAGACTTTTCTTCGATTCGATCTACCGGAAGGTATAAATCCCTTCTCCTTTTCATTTCCTCATGCATATAGGTCTATTTTGAACCCATAGGAATGACCCCCATGGTTGTATCTCCATTTGTGTCCATTTCGTGTCTATTTGGAGGTCATAGGAGTGTCCTTTGTGTTGTGGTTGTGTCCATGTGGGAAAACCCCAAATTTGGACACACTATGTGTTGTTGTTATGTATGAATGAATTATTACATGTTTAATCTCATATTTTGTATTGGAGATGTGTTCTATAGTGTCTCATATATATATATTAGTGTAGAGAGTGAGTTCTTGATATATTATGTTATATACTTGTGTTCTTTTGTCTCAAACTACCCAAATCCGTCATGATTTTATCCACGTTTTTAATTTCAGCCATAACTTAGAAATGTCATAACTTCTAACTCAAGCTCGGTTTAATCTCCTATTTTTTTAAAAGAAGCGTATTGAAGTTAGCTTTCCAAAAACATATATTAATAGGCCTAATTCTTTCTGTAACTTTCTGGAGAATTATTTGAGTGTCAGCTGTACGAAAGACAAACGCGTTCTCGGTGTTTTCGCGATTCGGGAGTTTCCGGAAACGAAAATGCGATCCGTTTGAAGTTTCGGAAAGCTAACACATAGATCTATAACATACTTTAATCCTAGATTTTAATTCATGCTGAGATGATACAGTATTGATTATTAGTAGGAGTTACTATTGGGCATATGCATTTTGTGCACCCTTGTGTGTAATATAATGTTCTATTTAATTTTTAACCCATGTTAATATATACATTATGTAATTAAATAGAGAATGCAAGCATGAGTAAATGTTTAAATAAATGATGTATGAGGTGTAAGTATCCTATCTAATGTAAGCATGTATAAGTATGGCTTGTAATGAATATGTAGGTTCCATAGTATGTAATGTATGGTGCATATAGTAGTGCAAGAGAATAAATGAATGATGAATGAATGCAAGTATGAATGTAATGTAATAATAGATGTAATGTATGCAATATACAAGTTAATGAGATGTAATGTTCTATGTTAACACAAATCCTATATTACCTCATGTACCCCTTACACTATGTAGACACTATCACACTTGACACTTTGTTCACTTACACTTGAACTCTTTGATATGTATACACTATGTATGCCCATTTAACCCTCACTTGCCCCTTTGCCATATTCACATACACACACATAGCCTCTTAAATAAGTATTTATGAATACAGTTAACTTAGCTATGTATGTATATTATATATGTTAGCATATTGTGTTGTAATATATAAGTTTATATAACCATTTGAAATACCATGATTATAGACCTAATGTTGAATACCAATATATGCATGTGTATATGTGTAGACATATGTAGTTTAAAGTAATAGATTACCTAGTGTATATCCAATGTGAATTCTTGCCTATTTGAGTATTGAATAATTGCATGCTATAGAGTTGGATGTATGTTGGCTTGTATAGCCTTGTATTGATGTGTGCTTGCTAGGATAGTCTTGGTTAGGCCTAGTAAGACTTGCTGGGTTAGGACATGACCTAGTTTGACCTAGTTTGACTAGTGCAGTTGACCAGAGTTGACCAAGGGTTGACTTTGGCCTAGTTTGACCTAGATTCATGTAGAATACATTGTAGTGCTTTATATTACCCTTCTGGACATGTTGTGACTTGTGCTGTTCTAATTAGGAGCCAGACACCACTCCTCGGACAGTACATTTTTCTTGGACACTCAGATAGCAGGCGAGTACATTCTCTGATCTTTTCATACTTACCTGGATTATATTCTTGCTCTAGATTACTCTACATGATGCTGACACGTATCTTCACGGATTAATACTATATGGATCCCTTCCTGAGATGTTATCCCTCTACGGGTGCATCGGATATTTTATGTTCATGTACTTTATCATGTGCATCAGGTACTCCTTGTACTCGTACTAGTTCATGTTTTTACATGTTCTCATGTGCTTTATCACGTGCCTCATGTACTACTCATTACATGAGTTCACGTATCCTTAGCTGTATTCATGTGCTTATAACGTAACTTGAATGGATCCTTGTGTATTAATTAGGGCGGGGTGAGTAGAATGGTTATGTAATTATTATCCCCAGTAGCTGTATAATTGTGCCTCTTATTTGTATTCATGTGCCCTAAGCCGTTTACATAACCATATTGTACTCTAAATCACGTAGCCACTTACAGTCTCTACTATCATGTATTACTTTCAGTTATAAAATATCTCCTGTTTACTCATACTTCCTTTTCAGCACTTCCTGTATTTTACTCTATTGTATGATTTACTCCTAACCTGCTATGAACTGTTTTGAGAGATATGTGCTCGCTCCTGTCCTGACTGGACCTGTTGATAAATTTTACAGATAGCCTGGGATTACCTGCTAGCCTAGAGGAGACATAGTAGAGGTGTTTAGATAGTTATTTCATTTATCTGGAGTTGTATTTACTTGTGGATTACTGTATTTGAGTTTTGAGATGTATTTCTGGGATTATGTATCTTAGACACTTAGACTTCTATCTCCTGTATCTCTTTTGGATTTCATGTTTATCTATCTTTATCATTCTACCTTAGATTGTGATTGAGTTGTACCTCTGTGTTGGCCTCCTTATGGAGAGTATTCATATTATGCTAGTTATAGTTCATGACCTAGAACAGCGTTCTACCGCCGACACTGCGGCGTAGGCTGGGCGTTGTTACGTACTCGTACCCTCACGGTGGGTGCGGGTCGTGACAGATATGGTGAGAATGCATAGAATATGAACTACGATACTGCACTGCCTGTGTACAGGTGGTGATACTACTGGTCCTAGCTTGTAGCAGTTGCTCGAGCTGCTACTAGCAGCTGTTAGTGCTGTTGTTGCTATTTTGCTCTGCTGAAACACATCTATGAACCCCCTTTTAGCTTGTTCACTACAAACTGCTACTGTTTTCTACCTGCTGCATTAATATCTGCAGTTAGCTGGTACTGATGCCAGTGCAAACACACTGATGTTCACTGCATTTTGTAGTTCAGACATTGTTATTGCTTTTTACTGCTTAATACAGAAACAGCTACAAGGGTAGTTCATGCACTGCAGCGCACATACACACGCACACACTGCTACAAGAGACGATAAGTGTTTATTACTTCTCCATTCAAGAAGTAATATCTCTATTTTTTAATTCCTTAATTTTGATATCTCTAGGTGTAAATACTATGGGACTTTCCTGATGATCCAATATTTGTGCGTACATATTGATAATGTCTGGGATGATATGAAGCACGTGATAGTATATTCCTTAAAAACTCATGCTTCAGTTGTGCACTTTGGTAACATGTGGTTCATATTGCCTTACTCTTGAACCTTATACAAATAATTTCCTTTATTATATATATATATATATATATATATTTTCTACATGACTGGAAGTGTACTATCTCTATGCTCCTGATTGTTTTCGAATCACGACATGATGCCTTAGTTCAGGTATTGCAAACCTATGTATGTCTTTTTACTGTTTCATTATACGCATCATTTTGTACATTCTCTTGAATCTTAAATACCCTCAAACTTTTTTTGCTCTGCTTATGCTAGATAGCCCTCAAACTAGTATTTTAGCTCTGCTTATGCTAGATATTCCTAAAACTAGATGTCAGTCTAATAGTTGTCCTTTATATTACGGTCTCAAGGCTACACTTGCATTTTATGAGCTCAGTTAGTTTGCAACTCCTCCTTGATTCTATATGGTTTTGGTGTACATCAACACTTTTTAAGATATGGCTTGCTCAAAGGGATGGAGTGAAAAAGTCTAATATGGAAGTGTGTGAAGCTAAGTTTTAATTTAGGTTTTTTAACAGAAAATATGGTAAATCGGCTGTTAAGATTGTTCTATATATATTAATGTAGTACCAGTTGTATTGGTAAACATGATATAATAACTGATTTTGTTTATTTTTGTAGTTTGCTGGGAGAAAAGATTACTCTGTCAGAAAAATTGATGAAATGAGATGACAGCTGGCCAAATTTATCCTGGATATTGTTAATGAAGACTGTATGTAAAAATGATGCATTCAAAAATTTTGGAAGTATTGTAAAATTTATGTTGTGAACGTATGAGATTGAAATAATATTGTTATAGTTCAATGTTGGCATTTTGAATAATTATGAAATGAAAGATTTTTTTGTTGGTGTTAAGTGTTTATTTTCTTCTTCTTTTATTTTTCTTATATGAGATATTGTACACAAAATAAAAATTATGGAATACGGATGCAAAAATTGGTGCTATAAAAATAATAGAATTTAATGACGAATAAAAGTCATCTTTGTAAATAATGATGACGCATAAAAGTCATTTTATAAATAAAGATGACGGTATTGAGCTGTCATTGATTTCTTATGATAAATGTAATATTTTTAAATAAAGATGACGTATAGAAGTCATCTTTTGTACATAAAAATGATACGTAAAAGTCATCGTTTGTAAATAAATATGATGCATAGAAGTCATCTTTCATAAATAAAGAAGACAATAAAAGTCATATTTTATAAATAAAAATGACGTGTGTTTAGTTGTCATTGATTTTTCATGATAAAAGTCATCTAATATAAATAAAGAACACATAGAAGTCATCTTTTCTAAATAAAGATGACACATAACAGTCATCTTTTATAAATAAAGATGACATGCGTTAAGCTGTCATTGATTTCTAATGATAAAGATGACCCCTTCAGAGATGACGGCCAAACAAATGTCATCAATTAACATTTAGCCGTCATTGTTATCTATTTTTATAGTAGTGCTTTTTCAAATCTTTTCCCACTTATTTCTATTCGTCTTGATTTTTGAAATATTTGTCCGTATCAAACTTTATTCTTTCTTGGGATGAGTTGTGGATCCCAGAGGGAAGGTATAAGTTGAACTTATATATCTCTAGGTTGAGAATCGAATATAATTTGCCAATCTTATATCAAGGTTGAGATTATTTAGATATACTCCAGAACTTTCAATCTTGACCTAGATAGTACCTTTGGGACTTCTCCTGAGAACTTTTTCTAAACCCTGCATCGGAATCTGTTTTCGCTTGTTTTCATTTACTTATCCTTAATTCGTTGTTAAATTTTAAATCTTGATGTTCGTTCCTTGTTGACTTCGATTTGATTTTGTTGAAATCAATTTTTATGGATTGAGTTAAGATATTCTGATAAACATATTGATGAGAACGATGAGAACGACAAATGTCTACTTTATTATGGAGTTTAGAATTTATGCAGTCATACTAGCTAGTACGACAGGGACATAGAGCCTGATGTTGGTTATACTATCCTAGTTATGGAATTTAGATTTTCTTGCAGCCATACCGGTTGGCGTGGTAAGAATTCCAGATGACATGATTTTAGGGTGTATACCTTAGTTATGGACTCTATCGTTTATGCAGCTATGCTTACTGACGTGCGAAAATTCTGGCAACATGATTTCAGGAAGACGTGTATAGTTATCAGATTATATCTTAAATCGGTTAACTTCGTTATGACCAGATGAGCAAGAAATTTTTTTATCATCATTCTCCCCGTCTTAATTAACTCTGTCTATCTACAGCCTAACTAGGATTTTCTCGACATGATTGTTTTGGTTCCATCTTTCATACG